>BMAW01010936.1:78795-179476 GCA_019974015.1 Nephila pilipes | reverse complement strand
AGAAATTCAGGTTGAAGCTTTTAATAAATGATATGTAAATAAGTAACATAGTCACGGGTATTTATTTGAATTTGAAGTTAATGAAAAAATGAAATTTTTAATAAAAAATGTTTAATTATTAAAAAAGATGTATGAAATAAACAGTAGAGTTTTGTACTTCCACACATTTTTTGAGAATGATCCGTTACACGTTTTTGTTTGGAAGTCTGGGCTTTGCAAGAAATTTTTTCGCGTGGATATTAAAGACACTGCTGATCTTAAATAATTCACTGTCATCATAAATTATCAAAATAAATAAATAAATAAATAATTGAGAGGTGAATTTTGAGGAACAGTGTAATTCTTTAATTCATACTTTTCGTCTGGCTCTTCTTAGTCTTCCTCAATGCTTTTCAAATTATTTCTGTTAAAGCTCACTTCATCAATTACAGTATAAAACAAAAGATTTTCTTTCGTCAATGGTGTCTTCAGTACACAAGATTTTATTGATTTCTAAATATTCTTGCATTTGAGCGATTTTGACAGGTTCAGTCGTTCATTTTCATCCTCAGTATTTTCATTGACTCGTACTCGAAACAGGAATTACAGAGCCTGCTTCCTTAAAAGACCAGCTTCCCATTGCTCCTCATCTTGGATCGCCTTACAACTTACTATGATTTCTTCTCTCTACTTGCTAAATGTAGCCAGAATAATTGGATTTTGAATTCTATGAATTAGAAATACAATTTTAATTGCATCAAAGCATCTCTTTTCCCGTTGTATTGTTCCCCGGTTTCCCACTGAAAAGCAGTTTTCGAAAGAGAGGGAGTAACTTTTATTTTATTGTTCCCCTTTCATCTTTTACTGAGCACAAACTTGCTTTTGAAATCCCAGAATATTATTAATAAAGAGTATTGCTAGTTTTATTTATTTCTCTACCTCTATCTTATTTTCGAAACTTTTTTTCAGTGTCCCTTAATAAGAGGTAAATATATTAAAGCCCTCCCTATACAAAGGAACCTGGAACAACAAAATTGTGTTTTAAATAGAGGTAACCTTTATATGAATGTAAGACACATACATACGCACGCACGCACACACGCGCGCGCGCGCACACACACACACACACACACACACACACACACACACACACACACACATAATAACAATACACACACAATAACATCAATACACACACACAATATTATATATATATATATATATATATATATATATATATATATATATAGAGAGAGAAGAAAGTATATATATATAGAGAAAGAAAGAGTATATATATATATATATATATATGCATATATATATATAGTGACAAATTGCAAATTTTACAAGAAAATTGGACGAGTATAAAAGAACGAGTTCTTGGCTTATGATACTATAAATTAGTAAAATATCAAAAACTCTTTACATAAATCTCATATGCTTTCAAAAGAAGCCAAATTAATAAATTCAAGTCTGATTATTCAATCAAACTTGAACTGATATTGCACCGACGGCTGTATAATAAGATACGAGTGATAAAGCTTATAACTGTCAATAAATATTTATAGACCACGATTGAAACAAAGTTGGTAATTGTAATAATTTTGCCGAGCGTGAGTATATATTAATCTAGTAACTTTAAAACACAGATTTTAAGATTATGATCCGTTTGGAATAGGGATGCTCTGATTCTTTTGGCAACTTTTAATACGACATTTAATTATTTTTACATATACAGATATTTTACATTAATGTAATCTACATATATTAACGCGATTTTTGTAGCAGTGTTTCTCCTTAAATCCTTTCTGCTTCTGCCTTGTTTAGAACAAAACAAAAGCTTTATTCTAGAGCCTGCGTTGTTTACAGGGCCGAAAGAAAATGAACTTATTCATTGCAGGTATCAAGGGGTAAATGAACTTAGCAATCGGAAACTGCAACCACCTCTCCATTCAAGAGCCTTGAAGGCTTGTCAAGACTTAAACAAATAGTTCTAAAACAGGATGATCTAACAATAATGATCAATTTGTAAGGTTCTAGATTATCTTATCACACTAAGTAACTTTTGCGCCCAAAGTATTCATCAAAGTTAAGTGCCAATCGAATGAGAGTCTGGTAAACAGCTCAGAGAGTTAGTATTCAACTTGGTTTGTCCACGTCTGTATTTCACATTTGCATTGAATCTCTTCTGAGCCATGGAGGATCACAGGAGACTGCACTTTGAGGAGTTCTTGAGGATGAGACAAATGAGAGCTTCCCGTATCTATATTCCAGTATCATTTTTAGCTTTTTTTCTAGTAAAATCTAAAGTGATATCATTAGAAAGGATCATGGTTAACAATAGATAAAACAAATTACAAATTAATTTTTAGATGATTTAATGACCATTATACGTTACAGGTGTTGAAAAATTCCCTTAAACTATAAAAATTATTAGAAGTTCTTAATGCTTTTAAATTTAAGAGTTTATTCCATAAGTAATTATTTACAAATCTTTTCTACCACAACACTCTTTTAATAATTAAATAGCTTCATAGTCATAGTTTTAAGACGACTAAAAATCATCCTATAATTCGTAAATACAGAGCCACCAAGTAAACTATTTAAAAAATTAATTTTTTCGATCTCAGACAAATTTCTCTTTTTATCAACAGGTGTTTCAAATGGATCAAAGAATGAATGGAATTTTCTTGTTGATTACCATATTATTTATCCATATTGATTTTGTGTGATTTCTCACAACTGTTTAAATAACTGCTTAGTCTAATGTTTGAATTATTTTGTATGACAGAACTATTTGTAGAGTTCAAATATTTTTTTGTTTGTCTTTTAAAAATTTATATAATTTACATATGTCCAACTTGTAATCTCTTCTTTATATTCTACGGAACATTCGATTTAGGATTCTGTATAGTTTCCGGCATTTTTAATTCTCATTTTTTTTTTTTTGTCTAAGTCAATAAGCTCATTCGATCGTTCAGATGACTGCTCAAAAAGTTCTTATGCTTCATCAATATTACTCGTATCACAATTTATGGCATTTTCACTAAAATTGGTTAGTCTAGCCTCAGTGCTCTAATGACCTTATTCATATCTTTTATTCTTTTTTACATTGACCATTTTCTTGTAACAGTTGTAAATCGATTACAAACAAATCAGTCTTGCTTGTTCTTCTACTGTCATTTCTTTTGTTCTCTCTAAGGGTACGTCTGCGCCTGCATGTGTTTGACAAAGGCTTCCGGATTATTATGATTATAGAGAGGAGATCTCATGGTCCTTTGTTCAAAATTTTTAGGCGCGCAATTAGTCCTGGACTCTTGTTAATAAACGATAACGTTCGTCCTTATAGGGCTCAACTGTTTGACAATGATATGGTAAGTGAGAATAATCACCGCATGGATTAGTCAGCTAGATCTCCTGACCTTGAACCATATAGTGCAAGTCCGGAACTCTCTTGAGAGAGCAATTGCATCTCGTCATCTCAACCCCCTCATATTATTCTGGAGCTAAAACCTGACTTGCTGCAGGAATGGGATAAACTGCCACAGGAACTCTTGAACTGCCTCCTATACAGTATACCATCACGTCATGAGAATTGTCTGGTTGTGAGAGAGGACTCCTTTTCAGTTCTATATCACAACGTTGATTTTGGACATCCGTTCACTATGAGCTGTACTGATAATCATGCCTACATAAATTATTTTTGAGAGAGAGCGCGAGACAGAGGGAACAGTACATTTCTTTTTCTGTAATAAAAGTATATTCATATCAAATTTTAAGAAATCTATCCATTTATTTTCTAGAAATTTGACATAATGTGCAAATACTCTTAATTTTGCACGCAAGTGTCTTGTAAATTCATTCAAATGAAAATATTTATTACATTGCCGTACGCGTAAAAGAATAAGTCCTCTTTTTGTAGCGAAAGCGAACTGTATATTACATTTATAATGAAGACTTTTACAGTTTTAATGAACAATCATCAAATTTACAGCTATTTTTGTTACATATCTTCTACAGTATGATTTCTCGTTAAAACATCAAATTAAATCCTCTGCTATCGATTTACATAGTGATTATTAAAAAGCGAATACGAGCATTAAATTTTTATAATACGAACTGCGAAGTAACTTTAATTCACATAAAACATTTCAAAAATATTTTAAAAGATTTTCCAAGTGGCTTTTCCCAGTTGTTTGTTAGCAATACGTGTAAAGATTCTTCTTGATATTAACACGGCAGTCAAATGCAATGTTATTGATTTCTTTTAGATCAATTCATTGAGTTCGTATAAATCTAAAAAAAGGATGCCGTAGTTTTTATTCAGTTATTTGAATTTAAAATTATTTAGCTGCATATTTTATTTTTAAAAATTCTAAATTCTTACTTATTTCTCTTTAATATATAAAGTAAAATATTTGTATGTATGTATTTGTTCATGTCACCCTTCATGTCCCCTTTTACCTGTAATGAACTCAATCTTTAAAAATGAAAAATTCTCTTCAAGTTTTCATCGTATTTAAACAAAACTCAAACATAAATTTAGTATTGATTATGCTTCGATTTATATATTATTTTAAGTTATATATAATAAGGAATTCAAGAAATGACTTGAAAAAAAGTCAAATTATTCAGATTTGGTTTTATTAATGTCGCACTAGAAGTAACACGAGGGCAACTGACGACAGACCTAGTAATTTGGAAACTCGATGAAGTAACGAGGGCGACACTTGAACTGGCACCACTTGTATTAACATCCACACCACCAATGGGAGGACTTCAGACATCGATAGATCTAACGTACATCAGCCCCGGCTACAAGGATGGTTTTAGTGGCACAAGGCTCGAACCCCCGACTCGACGAAAACCACCGATAGCTAATCTGTTAAAATGATCTCTAGTATACCGCAGCCACCAAATTATTCAGAAGTTTAAGGCAACTGTGAGACCTCCCTGATCATCTTGAATCTTCAACGTCTTTCTTAATTTGGTTTTTTCGTCGGCATATTTTGGGTCAAAATGATAGTTGGTTGGTTTTATTAATGCCGTAATAGAAGCAATACGAAGGCTCATGGCGATGGGCCTCGTAATTTTGAGCCTCGGTCAAGTGACGATGGAGGTGGGGTTCCTAACGAATTAATTCACTGTTGCAGTGAATTGCTACCTTTTTGTATTTTTTTTTTATTTTTGTAAATTATTTCCATTTCATACAAAAAAATAATAATAATCTCGGTTTAACATTTTATCTGTAAAAGAGTGAAGCCTATCCCTTTTTAGTATGGAAGGATAAAAATAAAATATTAAATTTTTGCAACATCCGAATCGAATTAAGGGATTTTCAGTAAGCAAAAAATTAGAGAGTTGTTGCATTCAACTACTTCGCAGCCTAAAATATTTCGGCTAGTGATAATGCATAACGCACATTTGAACTAAATTGATTCGAATTAAACAAGAGGAAATTTTATACTAACTATAATATTTTGAGGTAATTTCTTTTATTATACGTTGATATCAGTTAAAAGTATTTTTGTATTTTATGATTGTTGCATTTAAAAATTTGATAATAATTTTTTAAGGATGATTTGTCCTGAATATTTAGTTTTTCTAATAATTCCAAAAATATCTTTTATAAAATGCCACTGATTTGCTCTTTGACGATATATAGATAATTATCTATATGGAGAATCCTTGTGATATATTTTAACTTTCTTTTCAATTAAACAAAAAAAAATGTTCTAAAATATTCAGAAATTTCTGAATTATTTAAAAATTTAAAGTGGCATAGAAGGAAACCGTAAAATCCTGAAAATGCTGCCCTTTCTTATAACGCAATTGGAAAACCTTTTAAAATTCCGAGGAGTTTAGAACAGAGATGAAAGACAAATCTGTTTTTAGAATCTTGAACGTCAAAATCTCAAAAACTCATCCATTTCTGATGCTGATGAAAATTTAATTTCAGAAAAAATATAGTTAAAAATAAATTTGTCATTGAAACCTTAATTCTTCGAAATAAAAGATAAATGCATATTTATTAGATGTGATGGGAAAGACTAAACTATATACATAAAGCTTAAAACTGAAAGCAATTTAACTACGAACGGTGATGTATTTCTAAGAATTTACTGTAACTAAAGTTTTGATTTAGCTAGCTAAAATATCACATTTCACACAATAATGCCTTTTGACACAAGACGTTTAATAAACAGTTAAGTGAAGTTTCTGAGTTTAAGACAATGGAAATATATTATGATTACTTATAAGCACTGCTAAACGTAATTTTTAGATTAAAAAAGCATTATTATTTGCAGTATGATAAGAGGTATATTTCTATAAATATTTTTGCAGTTGTATTAAATTATTTCATTCGTATAATTCAATTTATTTCAGGACTTGACTACAATAAAGGAACTTCTTTGGTCTGTTAACTAATTCTTTTATCATTAATAAATTTTAAAAAAAATTCTCCATTGATATAAATTAAAGAAATTAATTCTTGCAGATAGATACGAGTATTAAATTTAAATTTATTGCATAAATTCACAACACACCAAAAAGTAAACCACATAAAAATCGGCAGATCTAAGAACTGGTTCCATTTACATTTAAGTGAAGTTGAAACTCTCATACACGGGCCTTGCGTGTACCCCTCAAAATCCTTAAAATTGTCCCTGCGAGGCTGAATGTCAAAAAAGTTTCATAAACCTGGAGGGTGTTTATTACCATAAAGTACATTAACTTGATGGATAAGGGATCATTACTTCCACTGCAGAGCTATACTTTTCAGCCAGGGCTTTGCACAACATACGTTTATGCAAAAGAGACCACATATGGCATTTGAAAAGCAAGTTCTCTTTGTTTTCTTAATTATCGCTTTCGCTTAGATATGGGATGCAAAAGGCAGTGAGGGAACGACCAATTTAGAGAGTCAGTACCGGGGAGATGATGAACAGGATGTTCAGTTCTAATTTTGATGAATAAGATCTCAAGAGACCGCATCTTTGGACTTCAAAAGTACTTTAAATTAGTACTTAAAAGCTCTATGTAATAAGTATCAAGAAGTATAGTTTCTGAATATTTATCATACCTGTAGAAGATAAGATGGATTTAGTTTAGTTTATCCAAAGGAAATATGTATTTAATTTTTCATGATAAGAATGTTCCATCAATATTTATTTAGTTATATTTCAAACGTTATGCTAAGACAAAGAAAACATTCTTCATATTTTGTGTGATTGCTCACTGAAAAGGGAATAAACTATTCTTCTCGAAAATAAATGAGATAGTTTAAAAAATTATTTGATATTAGTTTTCATTTAAGTGCAGGATTTTTATAACTAAAATTTTTCAAATAGAAGAATGCTTGATTAAAAGGCTACATTAAAATAAAATATAACTTTTATCATATATATATATAGTGATACCTCTGGTAAGAAAGAAAATGTCCAGTATATGTCTCTTATTACCTTATTAGGAGGCACACACACACACACACACACACATCTACACACACACACACACACACACACACACACACACACACACATATATATATATATATTAAAATTAGTGAAACTTTATTCCATCTTTTGCATTTGGGGTTCGATATTATGAAATAATGAAATCTATATCATTATTCTAATCTGCTTTTAATTTAACTGTAAGTAAAAGCTACATGATTCTTAATGTTTGTGACATAATTCAAATTCTGTTGACAGCGTGGATCAAAAAAGTTTAATTTGCATTTAAATTTATGGAATAAACTAGATTTTGTCACTAAATTTTGGCTCTATACACACATATTCTGCTTCAGCTATGATGTTATTACCTAATTTGCATAGAATTCTAATTGTGGCATGCATGTCAATCTACCATAGTGTGATGCTATTTCATTTCCCTATACACAGGGCTCGTTTTAATATAAGGAAAAAAATGATGCTGCCAATAGAAAAATACCAGCTTTAACGCCTGTAAATCCATTTTATGTTCTAAATCTCTTTTCGCGTTCAAAGTCAATTAGCTTGGAAAAAAAAAAGAGAAAAAAGTATATGTTGGGAAATTAAAATAGGAAGCCTTATCATTATTTCAGTATTGTTTACTATAGCTGTAAGTAAGTAGATACCATCAATAGGTTTCAAAATCACGTTCATATATTGACTTTCAAAATTATTTTCATAGTAAAAAAGTATTCAATCTTTACTTTTGAAAAAAATATTTAAAAGCATATTTATTTCAACATTTATAAAAATTTCAAAATATTGCTATTTCAGGATGCTTTTTTTGTAGAATCAAACAAAGTACAGTATTCTAAATAAATCAAATTTGGGAACAGTAGCTAATAATAACTCTTGCTTATATTCTAAAAGTCTAAAAAAAAAAAAAAAAAAAAAATCGATGTTACATTATCTCGTGAATCTAGCATTGGGATATTTATGTTGATTTTTATTACGTAAGGAATGATGAAGTAAAAAAAAAAAGCATATTTTTTTTTATCACATTAATATGTCGGATGGCAAAAAATATCCCATGTTTTGAAACAAAGTTTAAAGTGAAAATTTTAAGGAAAAAATGTTTCAAAAATATGTCTTAAGAAGTTGTGCGATAGTAAAATTTTTATAGTTAGGCACAATAAATTTTATATAAATTTTGCAATTTCATATAAGCCCTCTAACAAAAATTCCGATTTCGTTAGAGTAGTGCTATGTATATGAACTTTTGATCAAATCATTGTCAAACCATTTTTTAATTTTAATTTTCAGAATGTACATAGGAAAAATGAAAACCATTTTTTTTTTTTTTTATTTGTGCAGAATTCAATTTTCGAATTGAATTCTGAAATATTAGACTTAAAATTACTCATTTTTTAAATAAATAATTCAGATAAAAATCAACGTTTTTTATATGGTGAGTAAATTCAAAAAAATTAATGAAATATTAGTTGAACTTGTCACTAATGTCTAAATATAGCATTGTTAGGCTAAGTAAGAACGATTCCCAGTTTCAGAGCTCTAGCTTGACAGGAAGTTAGTTAAATTAACGATCGAAAATTTATTGACTTACATGATTCACACTAGACATACACACTAAATTGAAATACACATAAAAACGTTGTACAATATTGTTTGCGTATATAATTACCTGATTCATAAACCGTTTTGTACGCTTTTTTTTTTTTTTTTCGCTGCTTTTGCCGCTGCCGCGCTCGCGCTGCGTCGCTGCAGCGCGTAGGCACACCCGCTTTACCAGCGCCGCGCGTAAGCGCCGAACGTACTTTGCTGGCTCGACGAAAATTTCTTCCCCAACGAACATTCTTTTTGAGATCAAGAACGAAATAGTCGCTGGGGGCAGATATGGAAATACGGTGGATGAGGGAAGAAATTAGAAGCCCAATTCATGGATTTTTGCCATCATTTTCCACTGACTTGTAGCGGTGCATTGTCTTAGTGGCTTAGCACTTTCTTTTTCTTTAAAATGCTGCTTGCCGTTTTCAACTGATTTCGTCCTTCAAACAGGGTCCAATAACGCTGTCGCAATAGTCGCTGTTGATGGTCTTCACTTTCAGGTAGTCAATGAAAATTATTCCATGCGCTCCCAAATAAGACGCCATAGCCTTGCCAGCCGACTGGTACTGTTCCACGCTTTGGAGCGGGTTCATTGTGTGCAGTCCTCTCGGATGACTGTCGTTAGTTCAGCAGGTGAAATGGTGGAACCATGTTTCATCCATTTGTCATATCGACGCAAAAACTCGGGTTTATTATGTTTGATCATCTTCAAACACTGCTCGAATCATCAACTCGTCGTTGTTTTTGGTTAAAGTGAGCTCGCGCGGCACCTACTACTTTCACACAGAGCTTTCCTCATACCCAAATATTCGTGAATGATATGATGTACGTTCAGTTGATATCTTTAGAGTGTCTTCTATTTTTATTCAATTTCAATTATTTGGCCATTCAAAATCATTTGTGGATTTTTTAATGGTTTCATCACAGTAACAACCTCTTTTTTGGGCGTCCACTGAGTTCACCGTCTTTGGTGCTCATTTCACCACGATAAAACTTAGCATACCAATCCTTGATGGTTGATTTTTCCTGGGGCAGTGTCCACCAAACTCGGCATCAGCAGAATTTTTGCTTCAACTATTATTTTTCCTTCAAAAGCAATATTTTATTAACGCGAAATTCCTTTTATCCGTTTTCACAATAACAAAAGTTTGCTTCACTCAAAATATACTATAATTCAATAATGTGTTCCGACAGCTGTCAAATTATACATCTTTTGAGGTTAAGACAACTAAAAAAAACATGTGGATTAATTCTAGTAACGCCTTCTAATATTATTGGAGACTTTTCAATTGACCTGTTATATATGCAGAGAGATACTGAAATAAAAAATAATTTTAAGAGTACGCTGCATGGCTGCGGTAATTTTGCTGCTTTGTACGCGCTTTGGCCAAAAAACTCGCGCCTTTGCTGCCGCTTTGCCGCCTTCGCCTTGCCGTAGCTGCCGCTGCAAAACGGCGTATGCACGGCAAAGGCGCTTAAAATACGCCGTAAAACTTGCCGTACGCACTTTAAAAGGCAGAAACTGCCATGGCAAACGCGCACCGGCCGCTGCGCGCATGCTGCGCTTAGCGGCGCAGCGCATGCGCTACCGCTGCCAAGCTCATCAAATCCTGTGGAGGCAAGCAATGTAACAAAGTATAAATGTCATTAAAATTTAATTCTTAAGTTTTCATAGATATCGAGAAAAAGGAAAATGAATTACAAAAAATCTGTTTGAAAAATCACATCTTATGACTTCATTATACACATTTTATTGTTAAAGTTAAATTTAATAAAACTCCTGCTTATATAAAGGGGTTGTCATCCTGTTCATCTTATATGAATCTTGATGTTTCTTTTTCATTTTGCACATTCTTTTTTTATATTTGGATGTTCCGTTCTTATATACGTTCTTTGTCTAATTCTTTCTACTTTCCACTGGTATTGACCTCAGCTCAAATTTAAATCTATAAGTTTGGCCTTGTTATATTTCGTACATTAAAGAAGCAAGAAACAGCAAAAACTCCAAATTTAAAGTTTCGATGATGATCACAAATACGGTTTTGATACACAAGTCCAGATAAACACAGTTACATATTCATTATTCTGGGTTCACTCATCAAAGCATCAATTTTCTTAGTTCTAGAATTTTTTAAACTTCGAAATATAGGCTTGATGAGCTACAATATTGTTGAGAATATGCGTATGCTTGGTGGGATCATATGTTTCCTTGCGCGCGGTGAAAACCATATCAATTTTTTTAAGATCCAACTGGGCAGAATCCATGATTTTTTTATTCATTATAAACAACAAATAAAAGTATTCAGCCCAAACAGAGCTGAAACACATTTTAGAAAAGGATCAACATTTCCAAAAGATATGTAATTTTGATGCAAGATCTTTTTTTTTTTTTTTTTTTTTTTTTTGATGCTAAGTCTATCTCGGCCTTTTAGCTCGCACAGATGTGGTTCTATAGCAGTTTTTTGGAAGCTGCAATTATCAAACAAACATTAAAACAAGTACTGATATAATTTCGTATCCAGTCTGTATTTTTTAAAACCTTGCTGTTGCCACCATATTCGATATACCAGGAAAAAATAAACAATGTGGCCCTTTCAGTTCAATTTCACCATTGATTCAATAACGGCCTCAAAAATATCACTAACGGTTGACTTTTCCAACATTTTTATGCTTTTAAATAATATACTCAGTTCGTGGCATTCTAAATAAATTATCTAATTCTTTTATGCCAGTTAAACCTAGCAGTAAAGAAAACAATATAATCTAAGTATGCTAAAGAAAGTTACACAAAAATATTTAAAAAAAGGGTTGATATATTTATGGTATTTGGAACTTAACAAAAGCGGTATATTCCCAGTATTTTTTTTTACTTTGGATTTAAATTAACGTCACTAGAAGCAACACGAGAGCTACTGGCGACGGACCTCATAATTTTGAACTTCGTCCGTGAGAAGACACTGAACTTCCAGTATTTAAAAATCACGCTAAGAATAGTAAAAAGTTAAAACTGTAAAAAGCAGTTGCAATTATTTTTATTAATACTTGAATTCTTCAATCATGAGAAAATTGAACTAAGTTAAAATGAGGTAATGATTAATACTGAAAGTAATAAATGAAGGAACCGATCAAGGAAAGTTGCTACATTTAGTCAACTCTTTAAAATAAGTTAAGCAGAAATTGCGACAGACTATAAAAAAAGAATGAAAAATCCATTATTTTTTTGCTAATTCGATGAAAGCTTTACATCTTTTGGAAAGGTTTTGAGAACTTTGTCTAATAGTATAAAAAAGTAAAATCCGTAAAACTGTACTTGCCACCGTGAACTTCTTCTGGCTGGTGACAGGTAGCATTTAGGTAGCGCAGCCAAGGCCAAAATCACAAGGCTGCAAAAATTGCTTGTTCCTTTAGTGGCATAAGCAAAACATTGCGAATAGCCCAAGGCTGAAAATTTGCGTAACGCATACCTTTGTACCGTAAGCAAAACTACTTTTCTGGTAAGTATTCTAACGCAGCTTAGCTGCTCAATTGCTTAAATATACATTTTGCTTGCTTTTTTAAGTTTAAAAAAAGCCTTTTAGAAACAGCCATTGGTACACCAGCACATTTATTCGCCGTTACTTAAGAAATTGCCTTTTTCGGCTGCTTAGTTTTTTTTTAAATAACAAAGCTGGCCTTTTTTGCAAAGGTTATCAGAAATGTATATACGCATTTCGATAAATAATGTATTTAAAAAACAAGCAATAATTCATGATAAATTAACATTTAAAAACGCATTTTTAAAATATTAATTATTCATAGAATTAACTTTTCGTTTTAATAAAAATTGAATGTGTAACTTTATTATTTCCTTCACTTGATACAAATCTTGCTCCATGGTACTAGAGAATTGTAGTTAAAATGAAAAGGAATTCACAGTAAATATTCGATTTTTTTAACTTCAGATCAACAGAATAAATCACAGTGATGCAGCCCTACCTGATTTCTAATAATGTATCTATGCGTGACTGATTTTAAAAGTTAAGAAAATAATCAATTAATATTTCTCTTGCATCCCACTTACGGGTTCGGTATAGACAATTTAAAGTTGAGAGCTCAAATCTTCAATCCGACGTAGATCATCACAAAATTACTCCAATGGCTCCTTATTTAAAAGCACGAACAAGACTTATGTTTCTCGATAATATTTTTCTCACTATCTATCAATGCATAAACTACTAATTTCAATATTAAATTATATGCTGCTTATGTATTGCATCTCGTCGTTCTGTTCAATACATTTCCTATTCCTAATTTGATCTATGTCATGTTTCATTCTTTTGTGTAGGCATTTTTTAGTTAAAAAAAAAGTTCAATTAAAAAATCCATAAGTAAGTTGAAGGAAACACATAGATAAAAGTTATATTATAAATCTAACAATTTCCAATTAAAGTGCGCTTTATTCTAAGCGTGCTGATGTATTTAAACAGAGAATTGAATTCAAAATTTACAAGCGAATAAAAGAAATTATGGGGGAGGGGGGGATTATGATGTTGTAGTACACATTTCCTGAAATCATAAAGAGACGTTTTCATGTAAGTTATGAATATAGTGATGCCGGTGAGTCACCTTAATGAAATAGAGTTGGAAAAAATATAAATGGCTTGCACAGGACAACGGACAAGTGATATATATACGCAATAACGTATTTTAGAGTACCAACCTTCAGCACTTTACTCAGTTTAATTCTTTTATGTAAAATTAAATTAAATCATTTCATGTGTTTTAACTTGAGTTTTTTAAGTTGTAAAATTAAAAGAAGATAGAAGTATTTAAGAAGAATTTTTAATATATTCAAAATATAAATAAATTTTTCCTTAAGAAAAAACTAGTATAGAGGAAGAAAATGAAAATAAGGAAAGAATGCAGATATGGGATCAATGATTTGCTTTGCAAGTGTATGCAGAGCGCTGAAAGAAGCAGGGAAACCAAAAGCTGAAAGAGTTATCTCTTCAAAATTATCTGTATGATTGAAAGAGAAGGTGATGCATTTTCTTCTTTCATAAGGAGTTGGAATCGCTTTTCGGGATCGGGTTAGATATGTATTCTGTTGAGAGGAGAGTTGGAGTTGAATGTGAAGTGTTGAAAGTTGGTTTATGACTCTAGACCAAAATCACAACTATGCACACTTCAAACCAATATTGTTATCTATAGTCAGACATGAAAAAAAAGATAAAAAATTGGTTGACTAGAAAAACATCGAAATTAGAAAAGATCATTTGGAGTATAGCGATGGCCTTCACCCGTTCTGCACTAAGCCTACAAGTAAATCCACAGAAAAGAAAAAAAAAAGATTACTAAGGAACCTCAGAGATATGATTCCCTTACTTATCTAAAGAAGGTAAGGCTCTGAAGGTTAAGTTGAACATCATCATGGAAGATTGATATGATGGGCGTGATTGTATTAAATCCACTGTTTGTACGATAGAGTTGATACTTTAAAAGTCAGAGACTTATGAGCCAGATCTGGATATCTGCGCCAGAATATTTATGTATCTGTGATCTGAACCATTAGAAGAGAATGTAGATTTGCCGATGCTTCACAATCATGGAAGAAACATTGAAGTGTAAGAAAACTCACACTTGTGCTCAATTAAAGCATATCATGACTCACACTATATATCCACTATAATTGCATGGTGAAAGATAACTTCGTAGATCTTTTATTTCACTTATAAATTTTTTGCCATGGGTTTCAAAATGCCCTGTTATTGCTTGAAGCTTTATGGAAAAGAAAGCTGAATTTTTATGTATGGCAACGATTACGTCCAGGTCCTTCTACCAAAATTATGGAAGATTTTAAATTAATGCTGTTAATAATTTGCTTGCAATCGAAAATGTTATAACTATATTTCTTTCATTCTTTCTCGTCATTATTCAAGAAAAATGAAAGAACGAATTTCGTCAATTTTAAAAGCATGAATATTTATGTGTAAATGTTTATGACTAATTTTTTACCCTAATTTTGGGGTTATTTTTTACTACCAGTTCTTTTTTTAATTGCGTGCTTGCCGTACGGCAAGCCACATAGCCGTATCCGCTTCGCCGCCGCCGCCACCGCTGCCTTTGGCTAATAACGCATTTTGCGCGGCGCAGTATAAAACTTGCGTACATTTTTTACATTTATCATTTAATGAGCAAGTTTTTAAATCTTTCAAAAATAAAAAACACCTTTTTTTACTGAGTGTGAAACATTAATTTGTAAAATCTATAAATTCTTTAACCATTAACGATAACAATGATAAGCCATTCCAAGTAACTGTAACCAACTCAGCCTGTGCTAAAGAATAACGAATTATGAAAAGCAATAAGGAATTTAAAAAACATTAAACTTTTTTTTATATTTAGGCATATAGTATGTCATGAAGAAACCCTGAAATTTATGTTTTAGAATAAGATTTTCTTTATATTTTATGGACAAAAATTTTCCAAAGTCAACTAACTAATTCAAAATACTCCTTTTCGTTTTTTTAAAGTCATATTAGAAACATATTTATTAGCTAATAACGATGGTTTGGGTTTTGCAAATAATAAAGCTATAGTGTAGAGATCTGTGTATAAAATCCCAACAAAATGGAATGCTAAGCTCTCCCCACTACCTCTTCTCATCTATCTACTTTTAGCTTTTTTCCGATTTATCGCGGCACGTTTCGTTATATACTCCATTTTCATGATTACTTTTTATCTTATTTCATTACTTATAATATTAAATTCACGAAGTTTGGCACAATAAAATTTATTGAAGAGAGAGAGAGGAAAATTCAAGAGATGATGCTCGTAGCATCAAAAATGTTTGTTTTTTATAAAATTATGATTCACTGAAAAGTTGGTACAAAAATTCCGTTCTCATGTTCGTGATCGGCTTTTTGATTCAAAAATTCTTCGTCCATACCTTTCAGCCGATGAGATATGCTACGCCTTTTCGGAAAAAAGCTTCACTGAAAAGCAATCCGATTTTTTTGCTTGTTTTCTGTTTATAACGTTAATCCATTCATCATCGACAGCGAAAATTCGACGCGGCAGCAATCAAATATTTTTTTTGGCAGCAAGTGACTACCATTTCAAACCTAACATATGAATTAGTGTCAGATTTGTTCGATTTCGAGTTAGTAGATAGCAGCACCAATAGCAGCAACAATTAACCTTAATGGTACCTTCTTCTTCAATAATATTGTGGGCAGACCTACCTTACCTCCCGAAATAATTGATTTCATGAATCAGTTCATTTCTTTATATACGAGGGGTATATCCTAAAGTTTAAATTATCTCTAAGTAATAGCAGATATTCAGGTCAACATTTTTTTGCATTGGTGATCCCATGGACGTAATGTTGTAAGTATAGTTATTCATGGTTGTTTGGTGCAAGATGTCGCATTGAATGAAGCTGTAGCAAGTATGGAGAAAGATAAATCATCAGCTGAAGTTCTACAATGGCCGAACCTAAAAGGGTCAAAAGACGTTCGAGAAATCCATAAATCTGAGTATTGCATGAAGTTTTAAGAATAATGCAAATAATGAGGTTTCTATATCATGCTGATTATTAGTCAATTGAACTTTTATGATGCCCTCAGGATAATATTATATTTATTACGATTCTATGGGTAAACTCGATCAACGGTTTCTTGAAACTTAAAAAGCCCAGAATCAACATTAAGACTTTAATTTACATTAAAGTGCATAAGGTCATTTTAATACGATTCTTTGTCGGATATTTTGGATTTATTTCTTATTAATTGCTAAAAATTTTGTTCCCTCGTATAGAATAAAGCCTGTTTGGCATGGTGGGAGTGACTAAATAAAATTTATTTTTTATGGAGATTTTGAGACCTCCTTTAATTTACGTGCAACACTTTCTAAAAGAGGTAGGAGGAAGGAGAGGCGCAATCTCTTGACGATTTTTCACAGCAACAGCTTGTTGGATTAAACCCCATTATACAGGCCTCGTTTATTAGCCTTCATCTGCATTTAAAGAGGTTTTTTTTATTTATTTATTTATTTTTTTTGGTTTCTAAATACTTTCATTCTCTGGATTTTTAGGACTCACTATCAGATTGAACAATTGAATAAATAAGCAAAATTATTTCCTGGAAGATGTTTTCAAATCTAAGTTTCAATGAATTCAAGGAGGAAAAATCACCCGAAAACTTTTTTGAATTATGCGACTGGTAATATCAAGCTTCTTGTTTTTTACCAGAAAAAAAATAATGCAACTTTTAACAGCTTAGAGGAATTTTACATGTTGCTGAGAGATCAGAGTGTTTGAAAAATATAGATAATTTCGATGAATAATAATTTAATGATAGTCAAAAGCAATATGTTATTTAATTTATTTCTTTTCTTTAAGTACTGTTTATAAGGAAGAAATCATAAAAAAGATAAGATTCAAAATTGTTAAGACTTCCATCATATCATTATTTGATTTCGTGGATGCAATATTTAATCTATAGAATTTCTACAGATATCAAATCTTCTTTATCTATATAAACAAAAGCCTTCGAAACAACAAAATATTGAGAAGGTTTCTGCAGTATAATTTTCCTTCGATTTCTTAAAAGTATTTTTACTCTATTATGTGATTAGTTTGTGATTTTCCAGGTATTTAAAAATATTTTTTTAAGACATGTTCAAAAAATCAGGAAGACATGTGGATTGCAGAAGCCAACTGAATGCTTTGTATCATTTGGATAATTTTTTTTTTTTTTTTTTTTGCATTCAGATAATAAAATAATCTTGAGTTTAAGGACGAGTAAGTTCATATCGATAACATTACTTTCATGATACAGAAAATAGCCGGAGGCGGGAATCAAAAATAAAATCACATAGACTAATACATCACATGCGGTGTAAATACATTTTATATTCATTTATCAGAAAAATACTAAATTTGTAATTTATTAGCTTTTTTCAAGATTTAAAATGAAAAGATTTTTTTTTGCTTTATAATTCACAAGCATCTAACTCTCCCTATGAAATGTGCATAAAGGGCATTACATTAATTTTAAAGGGAACGGCTTTTTCTCACTGTACCAGATATTTTTTAAAAAAACCTTATTGATGTTTTGGAATGCCTCATAATTAAAATTGTTTTCCTTTTAAATTTCTGGTTTCACTTACTAACAAAAATGTAATGTATCTGAAATATTCCCTTAAGTGCAGGGTTCATATTTTTTTTATTTTCTTTATCATTCCTGAATTTTCTATGCCATGTTCACTTTCCTTCAATATCAAATGAAACATTCATCTGTATTATTTAACGTAAAATTTCATGAAAATTTGCTTGCAGTAAATTACACCTCTTTATTTACTCTCAAACACATATCTCAATTGAAACCTATTTTGGAAAAATATATTTAAATTTACCTTATTTCATAGGTACTTGTGAAGTTTAAGCAAACACTGAGTTTTATACGACATCATCCTATCGAAAATTTCAATTCAAATTTCTAAACAAATACGCGATGATTCTTAGATGCAAGATCTCCTTAATTTTCATACATGCATTTAAAAAACAACGTTGGTATTGTGTATTATTGAAGTATTAGACATATTAAAAAGTGAGGAGAAATATAAATGCAGATATTTGAATATTGATATCATATACTGAATGATTGGGTTGTGATATATCAAAAGCGTTATAAAGAATCCCGGGTCGTCCATTTTTCTCATAATAAGTACCATAATTGCAAGGAAGCATAACTATCTAGAACTGAACTCAGGTGACAGAATAAACATAAAACAAAGGCAAGCGGAACACTAACATAAAATGGTTTTATTTATATGTCGAGTGAAAATATGTTAATGTAACTTATATTTTGTGTAAATAATCTTATATCACGCCAATAATAAGGATAGCAAGGAAAAATAGACGACGGAAGTTAATGATCATTTCACAGGTTTTTACCTATCTTTTCCTGTTGTTTTCATCATTCGATATTGACAAACAAATTATCATATACGCTTAGGTTCGCTTCCTTGATATAAGATATTCATTCAAGAAATACATCAGATGGTGAAAGTGTTCTATGTAATGTTAACCGTACGGAAAAGTTCCATCCTGGTACGTAAAATTAAGTGCAATTTCTGTTTTTTTTATATTGGTAGCCTTGATAAGATGTTCAACAACATTACTGGGACACGTTTTTCCACTTTGTCATATACATGCTTATCAGTCCATGTTATCACAGACAAAAGAACACGGCAGTTACATTAAGTTTGAAATAATTTTTCTTTATTTATAAAGTCCCCCCCACACACACACATCAAGTATAGCTTTCTCCAATTTGCATTTATCTACCGTAACAAATGGTTTTATTAATAATATTTACTTTATGCCGCCACTCCTTGGGATAGTGAATAAAATCTACCAATAAAAAATCATTAGATTGCATAAAATACAATTTAAAAATAATAAAATCTTGCTTGAGTTGAAAACGTCTGTAATTCAAGAGCAAATCAACAATATTTTTGCATTAATTAAAAACCACAGATAGTAGCATCCTTATTATAAGCGCAAAAGAGGAGGGGGGGGGTCTCTCTCTGGTAGTAGAATTAGTGTCTAAATGACATGAAACCACATTGTCAAAATTAGGAAAAGAAATTATCCAGATATCTGTTCTGTCTTTAGAAGGGGCTTAGTAATGTCAAGTTAGCTTCAATACTAAAGACTATCTGGATTCTACCCGACTGTGTCCAATTCTATCCAACATCTTTCTAACTGGAACTGTGTGGGTGATAGAGCAAGTATCACATTTCTAGAAAATTTTAGGGGAGGGGGCATCCCCCTAAGTGTGAAATGAATTTCGAGTGGATTCCCTCACATGTTGAAATCTCGGAAAATGAAATGACTGATGCTTTGGCAAAGGATGGGATTGTTCATTAACTTCGCACTGAGAGACAACACTGGGGCTATTGGCTACAGACCTCGTAATTTTGAACCTCGGACAAGTGAAGAGGACGTCCCCTACGTTGGCATTTCCCTCTCCAAACTTCCACTCCACACTCATGGGAGGACTTGGAACCTCGACCTAATTTAGCATGCATCAGCCCGCCGGGTCTATATTGGCATCACGAACCCACGACCTTTAGGTTACCACGGCTATTAACAAAGCATAACTTCACTGATCCACTACCTAATAATAAAACACTGGCATTCCTCGAACTTTGCTCCATTCAAAAAACTTTGGAATAGTAGAACTGGTGTCTTCCTTCGATGCATTCCATGTAACGTGAGAAAGAGCTCTGAATATCTCTTACTTTTGGGTGGGGATAGGAAGAGCCAGATTGCCATATCCCTCTTCTAGTTACAGCAGTAATCTAAGGAGCCTTATTTTTCATTGTAGATCCAAGATTTTCCTGTCGTGAAATAAATTCCAGGTAAATCAGGAAGCGTCCTTGAGTGCCTAGGACTGTTTTAGAGAGATTTATTCAACAATTATCTTCCGGAGTATGAATTTCTGTAGGAGAACGTACTTGTGGAGATGGTCTAGCTGATACTATATAAGCAAGTAAGCAAGAACTACAGGGGATGAATATAAAAGTTTCGCTTCGTTTAGTTGCGTTGTTAGTTACATTTTTTTTTCTTCCGAGCATGCTGATCTTTATCAATAGTTTTGAAATATTACATGCATCAGTAAGCAGTAACTTCGTGAAGACATTTTTTTTTTTCATATATGTTTCTCAGTGAATAATCAGCTGATGTTACGTGAAATGAAATGTGTAATTTTATAATTCCTACCACGTTCAACTGCTAATTGTGAAAGGATATTGCGCGAGATAAAACTCTTAAATGTTCTTGTCTACATCATTATGAATAAAATATCATAGCATGCCACAATGAAACAAAAGGGAAACAAAAATCGCAATAAAGAAAGCGATGTCATACGCGCGGTTTTCAAAATGGTCTATTCTTTTTGAGGCTGTATTGGCTGATTTTAAATTTTTTTTAAAAAAAATGCTTGATCAGTAAGTAAAAATATCAAGATTTTAAAAAATAAGAAATTTAAATACCTGACTGAAATCTAATGCACAGGTTGGGATGGCAAATTATTTGTTGTTTAATATAACAAAAGTGATTAAGATTACATAGACAACATGAGATATTAAAGGCATTTTTTTTCAAGCAGTTCTTAGATATGGATGTCTCAAAAGATATTTAAGTCAATTTGAGAAAAAAAAAGTTTAAAATTAAAGTAAGTTTATGCCCTGCAATTTTGATAAAAAGTAAGAATTTTCTTTACTAATATATGTGCACTTAAAATATTTATTTGCATATGTATATTCAAAATACATATATAGAGCCAATATATGACAAAATTACGTCTTTTCTCATCCCCAAAAATAATTTTTAGATTATTTCATCTCAATAAAATTGCACAAGCAATGCTAATGAGAGAAATTTCGTGTCGAGCAAAATATATTTGAAAAGAGGTTTTATGTATAAGTGATTTAGACTGTCTTCGCTTGATGTTATTGATTGGGAATCTTATATTATCACAAAATGTGTGCATATAGCACATACACCTCTTTATTGCCCTGTGTTCTTAAAATTTTTAAGCTTTTCTGAAAACTCAACATTTTGATGTAATCCACTGAATTATAATCCTTTTAATATTAAGGATTGGGGGGAAAATACATAAATATAAAACATGTCTTATGAAAGAAAAGGGTTCGAAACGAAATGAGAAATATATTAAGATATGTTTCCCTCCATAGGGGTTAGTAAAGTCAGTTATTGTAACACTGAATCAGTTTTCAACCTCAGAAGTAATGAGAATTTAGAAGCTGTTCGGGGATATTAAGTAAGGACAGCCTTAAAGGGAAGCTTTGAAGTATTTCCTTTACCACAAGTAAATGAATGTGACACTTCAACAACTGGGCATTTTATATACTTCTAAAAATGTTTCACGATATAAGATTCGGAAACTGTTTCTCAGAGAAAATTGTAGTGTCTTAATTTTAATTCATTTCTGTCTTTATTTTTGTGATTTCATTTTGCATACAGATGCTTTATAAGGTCATCAAATGAGCATTAATATGCATTTATATAATTACATATATATTCTTTTTTGCATTTATACATCGCTGTGCGTGCCTGTGTTGATAACTAAGCTTATCTCTCTTTAAGAACTAGTTTCAGGTATAAGACCATAAACTATTCCAACCATTAATTTTGTTAATTTTTTCCACCACCTGAAGGTCACTTAGTAATCAAGGGAATAATTATACTTTTAAAATCATTACCAGTTTGGATCACAAATAAGAACACATCTAAAGTTTCGGGGTGAACATCCACACAGTTATGGGAAATTCAGCCGGAAGGCATCCGGGTTTTGGGGGGGAATGGTTAGAGTCCAAATGCCACGCCTCTAAATATGTACTCATAGGCCATTTCATTTGCATAATGACCACCACTCGGACACGCCCAGAAATAGCGTTGCGTGTCGCACCACCTCTACCACCACTCTATTTCCCCTTGCCAGATTCATATCAGTCAAGATATTTTGACAGAAAGAACATGTCCTTGTTCATTATTACTGTAATTTTTCAGAAGTTGCTGCTCACTGCAGAAGCCGTCGAAACGTTTTGTAGAGGAAAGTTGCAAACGCAGCGTTCTGTGTTAAAATACCACGCAAGTATCACATCAGGCGACGTGATGCATCACAAAATAAAAAAGGCGTACAGTGGCGATAGTTACAATGACATTAACTGGAATTATTGTTCGACTAGCTGGAAGAACTAATTTATTTATATTTTTGAAAGAAAGACATGTAAAGCATTGTAATTTGATTCCCGAGAGACAAAAAAGATTTACGATAAAGACATCTGTCTATTTGAGAATGAAATACAAACAATTTCTTGTTACAAAATTATTTATTTTCCTTTTTCATATTTTTTAAAATTCTTGAATACGCTCTTATTATTAATATAACAAAAGATTGATTTTCGGATACAACTGGTCTTTGAATTAATATTTGTAATCCCAGATTTAAAAATATTATTCGATGCTCTTTCATTATTGTTCACAAAGTACCTGTTTTGATCAGTAATGATCATGTTGTAGTTGTTAAGTCAAATTCACACAAAAAATATTACATGGCAGCATTTAAAAATATTTTATATGTATATATAAAACAAGGTGGGCCTTAAATCAAATTACAATTTAAAATAACTTTTCAAAATAAATAAGTTAAAAATAGTTATAAATATAACTTTTGTGAAAATTAATTCATTTTTCTTTTGTTATCAGAATCTGAAAATTAAGGCTTGTGATTTTAATTCAAGATAGATACACAACTAGAAACAACCCAATGAAACATGATTAGGTAAATTAGATGAAGATGAAAAGTGTAGTGAATTGAATTAGAGATAAATAGTGATAAATAAGCGAAATAGAACTGAAAGGAAAAAGATGAAAACTAGATAACACGATAAGCTAATAGATGCGTAGACTGGGGTGAATAATCGTAAATAATCGTTTATATTGAAAGTAGTAAGAAGTGACTCCTTATCAGAATAATAGAAGTCGAACCTGCAATAATAATTGAAGTGCTTGAATCGGAATGGGGATGATTTGGTAAGCCAAGACATAACAAAACATAACAACATTAACCAAGATTAACTGAGTTTAGAGGGATTCAAGAAAGAGAGATTTTGAGTTTTTTTCATACTTTATACGGGGTGTTGTCTTTCTTCACATATCTTCAATAAGAATTTTGAAATTATTGGCTATTTAATTAAATTTTGAGAGAGCTGTAAAGTTAAATAATAAAGGAAGGCCGTCACAAGATAATGTAGATAGCATATGTGCATTATATCATTTAAGAAGGCCTCCTGTTAGGCCTAGGATATTGGCCTTAGTTAAATGTTTAGAGATGCAAGAGTTTGTCAAAGGTACTTTAAGAGTAGAAAGATTCCACTCGACTCACAATCAGGCCAATCTTGATCGTCTTGAGGAAAGCGTTGCTGAAAGAATTGGAACATCGTCTCGATGCCGATCTCGAGATCTTGGGGGAGTATCAGCTCACACGTTTCCCTGAAATCTCACCGACCGAATTCCTCCGATAACTCTAACGCCATCACTCAACTTAAAACCAATATCCGTAGAGAAATTCAAGGGATAGGGAAAGAAATTTTGCACACTGTTACGAAAAATGTCCTTATTTACGAACTAGACAATGGTGTTTATCTAAGATACTACAGTGTTTTCTCCATATCTAATATATTTTCTATATATTTCTAATCTAAATATATATATTTATATGTGCCCATATTTCCACATCCAAAAAATTTCCCTTCCATGTATATACGAGTATAAATACTGTTATAAAACATCAAAAACTTTATTTATATAAAAATTCTAATTTGGCTTACGACTTTATACATACATATATATATATATATAAATGGTGTGTTATTTTTCTTTTTATTCCATTTCATGTTTTAGGTACTTAAAATTATTTATTCGGGTTTTTTTTATACTTTTTCTTTAAACTAAAAAAAAAAAAAATGTTTATTTTCTTTGCAACTTCATTGCGTAATTTTTAAGAATTTGTTCTGGTTTAATATTCAAATTTTCCAGGTACGTAAATATGAAACCGGAATTTAATTTTTGCATAGAAAATACATGTTTATTGTATGAAAATGGGGAAAAAAAGAAGATAACTAACTTCGGATAATTTTTTTTATCCGAAGTATATTGCACATCGCTAGTATATTGCACACTACGCAATTCCTCCATCTCTCTGACAATTTCTTGATGTCACCTCAAAAAAATTCCTTTTTTGTCACAAACAAGTCATCGAGCCATTTTCGTTCATTTTCGTAAGATGTGAAACGCTGCTTATGGGCCAGATAAAGTAGATGGAATGAATATAATTTGATTAAATTAATAAAAATTTAATTTACACAAGTTAAATTAGAATTAATATTTTTTTGAATAAATGATTTGGAAGTTTTTTTCGTGCAAAATTATTTAGATGAAAAATATTATTTTGCGACAGTATAGATACATTCATTGAAATATCTGGTAAATTGTTTTATACTTTTTTTTAATTAATTGAACAATTTTAATTTGAATTAATTGGAAGCACTTTTTTTTTATTTTTCCGCATAAGATTGTTATATTGTACATTATTACAAGTACTTAATACACTTTTTTACTTTAATTAACTGAATTAATGTATTTTAATCTGAATTAATAGGAAGCAAATTTTAATCCGTGACTATGAGCCTTATTGAAAATCATGTAAACGTAAAATGACTTTTTACAGAATATCTGTTTTTCTGTTACAAATGTATATTCGTACCAAATTGTGGTCGCTTTAGCCTAATGGTCATAGAAGCGGACTCGCGGCCGGCGGTTTTCGTCGAGTCGTGGTTTGGGCCCTGATGCAAATAAATGTTTGCCGTGTAGTTGGGGCTGATGCTCGTTAAATATGTTGAGGGGCAAAGTCCTCCCACTGGCTTAGTGTGGAAGGAGGTACCAGCTCAGATGTCATCCTCCTCACTTGACTTAGGTTCAATGTCGTGAAGTCTGTAGCTAATAGTCCTCATGTTGCTTCCAATGCGATGTTAATGAAACCAAACCAAACCAATCGTGCCAAATTATATATATATATATATATATATATATATATATATACACACACAAGAACATTAAGAATAGCGCACTAAGAAGGATGGTCAAAGCTCCTCCTGCTGCAAAACATGCCAATAGACGGTCCTGCATTGAGTTGATTAGATGTCGGATGTTGTCCTGAGAGAAATGAACCAACAAATCTTGAACAGTAACCTCCGAATCATTTACAGAGTGACACGGTGACATCTGGCGTTCCAGCTGGTCCTTCAAATGCTCTATAGGGGACAAGACCAGTGAGCGGACCTGACATGGAAGAATATGAATATGGCGTAGAAAGTCTTGAGGTACTCAAGTTGTATGCGGATGAGCAATATCTTGTTGAAAAATTGTCCCTGGAAGACCATTAAGGAAAATGGTTTTCCAGGGAATGGTTTTCCACTTGGGTTCGAAGAATATCATTAACATAAAGTTGGCCTGTTAACGCTCTTTGTACCACAATTGGAGTGTACAGGTTATCATAGGCTAAGGCCCCTCAAGCCATTACGCTTGTTCTACGTGTAGTATTGTTTTAAGCGACAGGTGGATAGAATTATACCGTTCACCAGAGAGCCTCAACACTCCTTTCGCGGTTATCGTGTGTCCACAAATGAACCGGGATTCATCACTAAACACCACATTTTGTCAGTCTGTGACATTCCACGTCACTCTGGCTTGGCACAATTGTAGATGGAGTCGCAATTGTCAATCCTATATCTGATTGTATCGTGGAAAGAGTCACTATGAAATCAACGAATGCTTGCTACACTATTTTTTCGCCTCATTGTCTTCCGAGTCGCTCCAGACTTGATTCTCCGCACGTGGGTACCATCTCGTATCCATTTCTCCCCAGATGTTCTGACGGCACGCTAGTGTATGTATATACAGAAATGTGGCTACTTCCAAAGCAGCGTAGCTGGGCATCCTTGGTATGTATTAATATTGTAAATAAATTACATTATCTAAAATCAAACCCCCCATATATATATATATATATGCTACTTTTATCTCAATACGATTAAATCCAAATATGGACAAGTTCAATTGTTTTGCATCAATTTTTTTTATGTTGAGAGTAAAATACTTACAGCCAGGATTCGCGACTTAAACTGCATTTGTTACATCTGATCTAAAGGTTTGTTCATAATAGTTATATCTAAATATTAATAAGCTTTTACTTTTTATACACAACTTTTTCTTTTGTGTTATTGTCTTATTATTCCTTATGCTGCTATTTAGCAGTTAATTTATTTCATTTGTACTCTTTTGGAGTAATTTGAATTTATTACTATTATTGACTTTTATTAAAAACTATTATTGAATTTTTATTTTGGCTATTTATTAGGTTTTGTTTATATACTTTCATATTTATTCTAATGTGTGTTGTGTTTTACCTTGTATTCTGTTTCAATGAACAGTGAAAATACTCTAGTGATTGCTGGGATAAGTGAGTATTGGTTGCTCAATAAGTCCTTAGAAAAAGGTAGGAAAACAAACCATTTTAGGAGAATATTTTTTCAATACAGTCTCCTTTAAGCTTTGTACACTTTTCAAGTATTTCTCTAATTTTTTAAAGCCATCTAAAAAGTGAGATTTTGGAAGGTCCTAAAAATAAGCATCTGTTTGGACGTTGACTTCCTCTTTCGACGTGAACCATTGTCCACTGATACATTTTTCAAGGTCGGAAATAAAAAAAAAAGTGTCAAAGAACATTCTACCATAAGTCGTTCGTATCATACCATACAACCATGCGAATATCTCGCATACCTGACTCAACTTTTATCACAATTTTTATATAATCTTGTTCATAAACAATTACTAAGCTCGTTCGGAAAAGCGCTCGGACAACTGGCGCGATACACAATGTGTAACTAACCAGCAAACTTATTGAAGAGCGGGGTGTGTGCAGAGAGAGAGAGAGAGAGACGTATGGAGGGAATGCGACTCGCAGAAAATGCCAAGTAGCAGCAGCCAGTCTATCTGCAGCAAGCCTAATATATTTGACATAGAAACGTATCGTTTCAGATAGACTGACTGTTCGGTGTCTTTTAATCGCTAAATTTAACGCCAACGATATGTTGTAACTGCAGGATAGTTTTTTTAAATTGTATTTCGTGTAAACATATTTAACTCAATAAAATGTAGTTTCCTTTAATTTATAGCTTCTGGATTTCTCTAATAAGGTTCAGAAGGACTAGCCTCTTCTCAAGACTCAAAAGGTGAAAGTTGTAGTAGTTTTTAACGTGAGAATTAGAATAGGCATCGAATTCATCACTTGAGCGCTTGCGCACACACATACACAAACGTAAGGCAACCCTTATAAAAAATGTGTTTCCAAAGCTGCCTGAAAAGTTTTTGGGTTGGACAGGCTTGGTCTTGATGGAAAAGGATCTTTTTCTATTTCGAATGAGGATGCTTTTTTAATATTTATTCATTATTATTTTTATTTTTTCTTCTCTCAACCGGGGCAATAACAACACAAAATACTTTCCAGATATTGTTTTTCCTTTTTCCAAGTAATAGGTGTAGTTGATTTTGCGTGCATCCCAAAAAGCATGGGCTTCCCCTTACCGGTCGATTTCAATTTCTATGTTTTCTTTCGGAGCCCGTTCATCTTCAAAAAACTCACCGTTTTGATTGTTTCTTTTTCTCTGGAGTATATTAGTGTATCCACACTTTATCTACAGTTATGAATCGACGCAGAAATTTATCAGGATTGCTACGAAAAACCGCCAAAACAGCCTCAGAGTCGACCACGCGACTGAGTTTTTTTTCCATTGAAAGCAAACGAGGCACCCGTCTTGCCTAGATCCCCCGCATGCCCGCCATTTTCGTGTAAAATTGGAAACACTGTATCTTGTGATATGCTAATGGTCTCAACTATTTCGTGCACTTTGATTCGTTGATCACTAAAGACCATATGGAGGTTTTTGTCAATCATTCCGAGAGTAGTCTTTTTCATTGGACGTCCCGAACGACGTTCATCTTTTGTGGATGCTCGGCCAAGTTCTTCTTTTGTCCACTTATATAAAATTGTAAACATAGCAGTATATATGCCATGAGCTTCGTCCAACTCAGCTTTGATCTCTTTTGGTGTTAAACCTTTTAAATATAAATGTTTAATCACCACTCGAAAGTCACTTTTTTCCACCTTTCGAAGAAAACACAAGTTTCTTCTTTCAATCGGCAATGAAAATGAAACCATGAGATGGAAAGGACTGAGATTCAAAGAGATGTATAATGAGTCATGGTTATTACTAAAACAAGCTATTTTCAATGCTATGAGCGCTGTCACTTGGTTTTTCTAACGACTAATTGAACGACGCGTACATAAATACTTTCTTAAGTCTAAAAAACAGTGTAATAAATGTTGAAAATGCTATACGGGACATCTTTCTCATATCATCAATTTAATAATAATTTGAGAAAAAGTAAGCTAGAATTGCCCTCAAATATAGACCTCTATACTTTTGAAGTAAGGCATATCACCTCCATTATTCGCTATTTTATATAAAAAAAAAGCAGATAAAAATTAATAAATGTTATATTTCTCTATCTTATAATGCTACTTCAGTTCGAATAAAATCTTTTACTTTGATTAACCCATTTAAACTAATGGTCACAGTGATTTTAGCCCCTGTTTCACCCTTGTATTGAAAACATTTATATTTGAATTTCTTCGAAAAAATAAAACGTAAAGTTTTTTTAAAAAAAAAAAAAAAAAAAAAAAAAAAAGTTAATATCCCTGCAAAACCGTGTGGGATATAGTGTTGTATGCATTTAGAAAGACAAAATGAGTGCCACCATCGCAACATAAGAAAATAGAAAGCAATAATATCATTCATTTTTTTCTGGAATACACACTCACATATACATATATATATGTATGCATGTATATATATATATATATATATATATGTACACCAATAAAAAGTTGCAATATGCTCTAGATATTTCTCTAGATATATATGTAGGGAACAAGAAGAAACTTAACAGCTTTTCAAAAGTAAAAAAAAAAAAAAAAATCAGGAAAATAATTGGGAATTGTGGTCTTCAACAATGACTCAGCACTCACGGGGGCTAAGAACTTCCGAAACAGTATGTGACCTACTAGCTCCTCCAGAATGTCGCACATTTCCGGAATTAGCGTTCTGTAATTGCCCGTTCTCCATTATTTCCCTCTTGAAATAGCGAAAGACTTGATTCATAATGAAGAAGTAACCATTCTTAGATGGTGCTTGAAGATAGGCAGCTGTTGTCAGGCAGCTGCCAAGATGCTATCTCACACAGATGCTTATCGACGGTGAGAAGGATAGAGTCCCATCTTTGTCACCCTTTACAAAGGTTCTGTCAGCACTCCTTATTATTGACAGAGACAAAGTGGCAATCGACGCAGACACTGCTACTCCGTATCGATTACAAACTCTTTTGGAACAATACGAGCAGCGATTGTGGTGTTAAGGAATCTGTTAATGTGTTTGGTGTATTCGTTAAGAGACACAGGTGATTTCTTAAATATATCCATAGACTTTTATTCTTTAGCTTGAAATGAGTGACATTGAGAGAGTCATTTGAACTATCCTCCCAAAGAATAAAATTAGTATCCCCAATTAAAATTTACAATCAAATGAATCATATCAATGTTGACTAATGTCGAGGTTGTCCAGTTTTAATTTATAGTAGCATATATCATATAATATCAATCATTAAACTCGTTAATTTAATTACTTAAAGTGTTTGATTTCAAGAAGAACACGCTGAAACTTTTATTCAGGGCTTCTGGGATCCCAAATTCAAAAACTGGGAAAATTAGATTTAAAAATGTTTATTTATATCAGTTCATTAGAGTGTAATCTCTGAATTTCCTCTTTTGAAAATCAACCCCTGATTACATGTTCCTAATGATAACATCAAAATTAGGCTAACTGTATTAATTTAACTCTTATGATACTGCATGTAAAAAAATATTATTTGTAGTCAGAATTCGCAATTGGGTGTAAATAAGTCGATAAACTATTTTTTGCTCAGCTATAGAAGAATGCTATTCAATCTTTGAGAGAACATGGCCTGATGAATGTTTAGTTCTTTTTTTAATGAAAAGAGACACTAGTCTCAGTAAATTTATTAGTTATTTTTTTCCTGTCAAACGCAAACAGTTGATGGACGCATTGCTCAAGAATATCTATTCAAAATTTGCATATAAATAGTTTATAAAAAAATCTGTACTCGTTATGGAAGGAAAAACTACTTGTAATATTGGTAGGAAATTTGCTTTTACCAAAATATCAATTTTTTTCATCTGCAACTGTAATGATCTCGAAGGTCAGTATGAATTTGTTCAAATGCATTTAAAGAACTTATTATTAGGGATTTTTCAGTAGTACAACTTTTTTTCTCCCATTTTTAAGGCTCATGTGGACTAAGTGAATAACATTCTTAGTTAAGAAACTGATTTTAATCTTTTACAAAACACGCGACAAAACTGTTTGAACTAAGAACTGAAAAAAATAGAGATTTTGCTTGTTTTTTCAAATAACATCAGTTTAAATTTAAATAATATAATTTTCACTGTTAACTGGATTATTTCACAACATTATACGAAAATAAAGGTCGTGAAATTCCTTTTACCTTTTGAATTTATCAAAACGTGAGATATCTATATTTATAACCGGAATAATTATTTTAATTTCTCAATGGTTAAATATTTGAACAGTGAATTTATGAAAAGAAGAATCGTCATTTAAGGCTGCATTCACGAAACGTTCAAGAAAGAAACAACCTCAGAGGGCTTATTTTTAAATAGCAAAATGCGCCAATATTGGTTATCATATTTTGACTTCACTTGCGTATTGAGAAAAAATATTATTATGTATTATATGACGTACAGTCGAGTGCATACCGACTAACAGGGTTATAAGTAGGACTTGTATTTTTCAATACAATTTTCATTTTAATCATAAAAGTTATATATAAAGCACGAAAATTCTATCCATGCACGTAGAATTGTTGTGCATAAAATGAAAAATACATCACACGCACTCTGTTATACATACTTTAATCAGCACACCTAATCAAAAAAGTTATATATATTTCCTAATTTTCTATTTTTATTTATTTATTTTTGTGGTCATTAGTGCAGATGGTCTGTGAGTGTCGAAGATGGTGGGTTATTTCTTTTTGTTTAAATATATCCATTTTTTTTTTCAATTTAGTATGTGTTCCACATTCGTCATTTTCTAAATCTTGCTGCCACGGGAACCATTTAGTCCTGATTGCAGGCTCATAACCTACGCCATTTCCATCGAGTAGTCGGTACGAGTTCCGAGACTTGTCGTGAAGTGGGGCTAATGTACATTAAATATGTCGATACTCCAATTTCTTAAGTTGAGATGTTATGTAAGTTAAAGAGAGTAGGGTGCCAGCTCTAGAATCGTTTCCGTCACTTGACCTTACTTCAGAGGGCGAAGTTAATAATCACTCAATCTTCTATATGTTACTGCCAATGTACCTTTCTGATTTAAGTGTATGTTAAAGATAAAGTGTGTAAATATAATGTACATTAAAGAGAAAAATTGCCTTTTTTATTAAGTGTTTTCGAAATTTTATGGACGCGTCAAAATTGACCAGTATATGCGTTATGATGGCACGAAATTTTGCTAACATCGGCGCATTTTTCTGTCTTAAGGCTTCCGTCTACCCACCATTTTGATTTCGTGAACGTAATGTTAATCCCGCGGATTTTAGATTACCGTAATCAAATATTTTCTATTTTATCTCTATTTGAATGGAATAACATACATCCGAAAGAGCAAAAAATAAACTTTTCTGTGAAACTATATTTCTCCCTTTGATTTTTTAAAAATATTTTAGAATATTTTTTAAGGACCAGAAAAAACTCAAGCGAATCATTAAATTAAGGGTAAATTTTTTTATAAAAAAATTGGAAGGAAAATGTAATTTCTCACAAACTTCGATATTTTTTGCTCTTTTGATTGCGTTTTTTGCATTCAAATAAATAAAATAGTAAAGATTTGAAGACGGTAGTAGGAATTGGGTCATAAGATTAACAATACTTTCACGAAATCAAAATGGCCGGTAGATAGGAACCTTAACACATTTCCCAAGTTTGGTTTTATTCGTAATAATTAAATGAAGATAACTTTTTTAATTTTGAAAGAAACATTGATTGAGTTATATCTTTCAGAAACAACACAACAAAGATAATACTTTCTATTTTAGTGAAACAAAGTTCTTATATCGAATTGTTATGTTACAATAAATGGTCTCAAAAACACTAAATAAAATAAAAAAATCTAGATATTGATATAAATAAATTTGAATTTCGATATGTTTTAATTAAGTTAATAAATATGTTAACTGAAATATGAAACAAATACTTTCGAATATATATTTTTACATCAATTTTGTACAACAGCTCTGCTTAATTTGTATTTTCCAAATCATTTGTAAAATTATTACGGGAACATTTTTATTATCAAAACAATTTTAAAATTATGAGACTAAAATATGTGAAAGAATTTTAAATTTTCCGAATTCTGTATAGAAGAAAATTAATTTGACGTTTTAATTTTGTGTGCTTCCGTTATTTTGTTGCGATTTATTGAACTAGTGTTTTGTTATTTACTGAATAGTCATTCTCCTAGTTTTATACTATACTTAATTCTATAATTTTATATGCTTCATATTATGTTACATATTACGTAATCTTTGCGGAATTATATTGTGTTCTATCGTATATCTTTGTTTCATGTTTTATGGAGTAATTCTTCTATATATACATGTAAATTATTCATTAATATACACTTTATATTATATATTCAATGTTCTCTATTCTGTATATCCTTGTTCTACGTTTTATTGAAGTAACTCATTTTTACATTTTGCTGTATAAACTTATATTTTCTTTAAATATTTGTTATGTAATTAATTTAATAGATATCTTTTTCCTTCGATGTTTACAGTAGTTATAATGCAATATCTCCTTACAACTGCCTGCTTTTAAATTCACAAACATGTTTTTAAAAAAATGGAAACACATCGATGCCTTAACAACAAAACATCCCCCCCCCCTAATGTAAGTTCTATGAATACAGCAAAGCCTAATGGTCATAGGATGTCAATATCTCAATTTAGACATTCATCAATGACTCCACACCATGACAGAAACGACAAAAGGTGTTACTCGATCAAACAACCGGAACCACGACGGCAGCAACAACACACACGTAAAAAAAGGAGCAGCACGCGACGCTGCATTCAAACTCGGACAAACATAATGCGCGAATGAAAAGCGTCGCTCCAACAAGCGAAATTCGCGATTCTTTTACACTCGGGTGCACGTGGACAAAGAACAAAGGGAATGGCTGCTGAACTTGCCATGGCTCTATCCTCTTCTGTGTAAAAGGGGAGGGAGACAAATTTCTCCCTCCCCGCAATCCATCACACAGAAGACATCCAGAGTGACAGTCGAGGTAAAGAGGCTCTTACTTATTCTATCTTCTAAGAAAGAAAAAAAAAAAAGAACGTTTTTCGAGTCAGAGATTATTTAGCTGGCGCGCGTAAGTCGATGACTCTAGTCACAAGAATTTTTCGCTAATGAGATATTAGTACTTCAACACTTGGCATTGTTTCGAAAGTGCTGCTTGACGGAACAGATCTTGTAAGCCGATAATTCTTCCAGGGAGGTTGGAATGCACTGGGGAAAGTTTGCATTAGATATGTCGGAAAGGTTTCGATTAATGAGTTTTCGAACTCAGGGTCGGGATCCCAAGGATAATTTTAGGCTTTTACATGGAGAATGACAGATACCAACCATTTTAAATTTCCGGCATACTGAGTATATAGGCGGCTGTAAGGGGTAAGCCAAAAGTTTACTGTACAGTTTTAAATGAATATAATTTAAAATGTTTTAAAAAGGAAAATATTTACTTAGGTATGATATTTTACAATTTTTACGTAAATTTTTATAAGCTAGGTATGGAAAAAAATTGCCTCCTAAACAAGTGCTATTGTCTAATTTGAAAATATGGATTCTTTCCATTACATTTTTTATGAAGCCTTGCAACATCGCTTACTGTATCCATAAAATATCTCGAGAATATTGGTCTTGATTTGAACAAAGGTTTTAGATTTATTCGTACAAACAGGATCTTTAAGGAACAGGAAATTTCCTTAGAGAAAATTCTTGTGCACTGAGATCAAGGGAACGTGAGGACTGATTCAAAATTCTCGTGAACGGCGTCGAGACGTTCGTGTTTTTTCAGCAATGCTTTTCTTCAACACGATCAAGAATGGCTTGGCAGCAAAACGAGCTGGGCTTTCATTTCTTGGAATATCATTGACAAACCCCTATATCACGAAACACGTAACCGTAACCAAGGCCAATATAATAGGGACCAATATCACTAAGCAACAAAAAGGGGTCTTTTTATTAAAAAAAAATTAAACTCATATCTTCTATGTGCGAGGAAGAGAACCTTTATTTGCATCGTAATTTAAGTTCATTTTCCAGCGTTGTTCGCTTCTATATTTTCCTCGTCATTAAAATACTACACTTTAAATTTCAGAATCTGATAAAGAACAACAACAATAAAAAAAAAAAAAACTTATGTTCACTAAAGTTATTCATATCTTAATTCATGACTTGATTTTTGGCAACCTTATATAAAGCAGTGATTTGGCTCAAAAAATATTACATTTTGTAGAATCTTAAGGAATATTCTGCAACATGTAATTATTTTTTAGGTATTTCTACAAAAAATATCAAATAATTTTAATAAACTATTTTTTCATAAAATTTACAAAAAAAAAAAAAAAAAAAAAATCTCCCCTTCCTCCTTTAGATGCTTTACCGCTTTGAATTTATTGTATGAATTTTCTTTTAAATATCTCTTGAACATTTCTGTTTTAGTTTCTAAATAAGGAATAATTGGAAAAAATTCATCTTCCTGATTCGAGAGATATTCAATTTTATAGGCATTTGCAATTTAGTTACGATAGATAAATAATAATGGTAAAATCTTAAGCATTTCAAAAATTTGTTTATTATAAACTATTTTCTGGATCGTTGAAGATTTGAAAACTAATACTGACAAGTTTTCTTAACGTCGCACTAGAAGCAACACGAGGGCTATTGGGGACGGACCTCGAAATTTTGAACCTCGTACAAGTGACGAAGACGACACCTGATGTAGAACCTCACTCTCCTATCTTTTGCACCACACCAACGGGAGAAATTTAAACCTTGACAAATTTAACGTGCATCAGTCCCGGCTGATCTTTAGTGGCATCAAAGCTCGCCCCCACGACTCCACAAAAACTGCCGGCCTCGATTTCACGACCATGATCACTAGGCTACAGCAACCACTTGAAAATTAGTAACAAGATTGTACAGCATGAAAAAAATAGATAAAAATGATTCTGGGAAAAGTTAAAAACAGATTACTATTCAAAATCTTTTTATTAAAAATCTATAAGCGAAAACTTGAACTAAAATATTGGTATTAACTGTTAACATTTCTTCTTTTATCACGAATAGTTTCCTTTAAAAATATCTAGTTTATTTTAAAAAGTCAAATACTTGAGTATAAAATGGTAAATCGACAGAAATATAATACAGCCGTATTGCTTTCCGAGGGAAAATACAATACCCAAGTACCAATTAAAATGAAGAGTTGGAAAAAAAGCTATATTTAGGAACAAGATTTACTGCAGGTTTTTCTTTAAGGACTAGCTTAAAAGCCTAAAGCTTAAAGTATAAATTAATTTCATTCAGAAAACAATGTGTAGACTAAATTATATATATATATATATATATATATATATATATATATATATAAGTTTTTGAGTAATAAAATATGATTACATGGTAGATATCTCTTTACAGCGAAGCTATTAAAAGCAAATTAGAATCAAGAATCAAAAATCTCAATTTTTGGATGGTGAACATTTCGATTACATCGAATTATTTAAAAAATCCCTGTTATCAAAGTACACAAAAAATTTAAATGTCATATATTAAAAGAAAATTTAAGCTAATCCAATGGATGAGCAAATAGTAATTTGATTCAGTGTACGAAACATATGAAAACAATTTCAATTTAAAAAAATGGTCAAATCAATCATATTAGCTATTAAGATATAGAGATATACGATACAGAAAATTTATAACATGACTGAAACAGGAAGCTCTAAAGAATGGCAGTAAAATAATCAATGAAGCACAATTGCACAAATAAAAAAAAAAACACAATACAATGTCCTTATATGTTGATGATATCATAAATTTAGCTTTATAATCATAAAAAACTAATCATCTTGATAAGATAGACGCATAAAGCACGTTCTTGATATATTAACATTTATAAAGTTTTACTAAGTATATAAACTTTTTTTAATGTGTTGAAGTGCAAGATAATACTTGTAACACTGACAGCTTTACCCATTTGTAATAAGAAAAAGAGACATAAAAAGAAAAAAAATTCTGAATATTTTTTTTTCTCCTCTCAATTACTTAAAGTTCCGGGTTCTTACGTTATCACTTAAACGTATCTTTAGCATCGTAATAGCTGTGTAAAATACGTCCCAACCTTTTTTCAGAGCATCGAGGAGGGCGTATTGGGGTAATTGAGGCTGATACTCACTTAAGAAGCCAAGCCCATAATGAAACCTTTTTTTTTCTGCAGTATTTTGATGCAAAAAATCGTTTTTTACGCTTGTTTAGAAAGTGAATGTATATAAGCAGATGGGTGAAGCATGGATTCCGGATGCTTTTATCAATTTTATGCGAGAAATTTTATGAGGCGAATCCTTGAAAGAAATAATAATATAATTAGGTATATTTACGATAAGAAAGTTTCAAATTTACTACAACAGGTAAATACACTTGGTAGTTATATGATGAGAAAAATTTTATTTGATTAATTGTATAAAGTCCTTTTGCGAATGAAAGTATCAATTTTTCTTTGGGTTATAACAATTAAATAAAAAAATTTATAGCTTAATTATATTTTTTTTCACCATTTAATTACGTACTCGAGAGAAACATTGTTAATCGGCGTTATATATTTTGTTATAAATTTAGTGGATCACAGAGCTAAGCAATGCTGATGACATTAATAAAAGAAATAACATTATTTCACGAAGCATAACCGAATTTACTTAAATTTCATGAACTATCACAAAAAAAAAAAAAACATATTCCTGTTACCCGAAATTTCGGCTATGTCTTTCATAACTTTGAACTATTGCAGATTGAAGAGAATGAAATTTGAGTTGAGAACTTTACCGTCTAAGCTTCCACGCCACGTTTTGAGAGTAATTCAGGTTAAATTATATAGTTAAGGTTTAATATACACTGAAACTTCTTGGATTCATATATTATTTACAGAACAATATTTACATTTATAAAAACACGTTCAACTTGGTGCAACACTAGATATTTCAGCAAATAATTTTTACAATCAGTACAGTATAATATGCAGCAATGTATTTGTTACTTTTCTTGACACATTAAGGTGTAAAAATGCATAAATATATTTAATACCCTTGAAATTCCAAATGATAATTCATTTAAAAGACATATCAAGGTGAAAAATAGGAAACCTAGAAGTATACAGTAGACAACGAACACTTTTAAATGAGCTACTAATATTTAAATGAATTTGGGACAACCATATTAGGTCGCACAACTCACTTATGGTTTTATGATTATCTTGATGAGTTATCAGGTACTTTGACAGCTGTACTGAGCAAATCTGGGATTTAGCGGCAGGTGTTATAACTTTTAAAATCTCAAAGTACCGATAACGGACAAGTTATTTTTAGCTTCGCAACATTTTGTAATTTGATACGAAACTGTCTTTAATTTATATATTCTTGATATTGATGCAATTAAGAATATTGTTATAATTTAAAACAAGCATAAAACATGTAAATAAGACAAAATTTTATAAATTATCTTTAAAAGTAGTTAAGAATATTGTTATAATTTTAAACAAGCATAAGACATTCAAAAAAGGCAATATTTAATTAATTATCTGTAAAAGTAATAAAGTTTCTTTCGAATCTCAATTAACTCACCAATCATAAATTATGATTTAAAAATGAAATCTTAATTTACCCAAACACTCATTTCGATATCACAACAATTCTCATTAATAGTAGCTTCGTTTTTAAATTTATATTCACTTCAATTCAAAATATTAATTACGATATTCCAACACAATTCACTAATAACTACCAGTTTGATGTTATCCTCTTTCTCCCATCCTCCTCCTTTCAATATATTCCATTCATATATTATTATCACTCTTTACATTCATCCAATTTACCTAATCACGTTTCACTTGAGCTGGGAAAAAATTGCAATTCAAAGTACCAAAAAATCCCCGAGGTTATAGAAGAGAAAATCACAAATTGCCTTACGTCGTACAAGTTCGTGAGCTCGAAAGTCTGTCGAGGAATCCCGAACTGCGGTTGAATATTTCTACGTTATATAGATTTAGGGTGCAGTTGTCACCATTTATATCACAAGAATTATAGAATACATAATATACCTGACACATACTCGGTTATATATGAACTGATCACAAGAGATCCGAGAAATAGCTCTAACTTCTTTTTGATATCCCATTAGATTTAAGATATTGAAGCCTTGTTAATACCGTATACATTATGAATACATACACGATCCTCTTTACATAGATTGTAAAGGATTTGTTAAAATAGTAAAGTTCTACTTAATCATACTAGATTTGAGATAAAGCAGCCTCTATTTATACCATATGTGAAGTGGTTATCACAAAGTCTTAATTATTATTAAGAAATAACCCAGATAAAATTTATTCTGCATATTAATAAATCCTTACATACACAATGTTGTAAATTACTATTAATGTTGATTTGTTTGGTTTCGGGAAGCCATAGTTTGAAGTAATCCGCAGTATCGTACAGTTTTAATTATTATCCAAGGTTATCATTAAGTCTTAATAATTATTAAAAATAAAATCGAGATAGAAATTTAATTTTTATATATTATTCCCAAGACATTTTTTTTTGTATAGACATTACTCAGAATTATCGTTTTCCCCCGGGTTTCTTGACCTTTCAAAGCCCTGCACTGTAAAATTCAAAAGATTGAAATCTATCTCCAGATTGCAGGTTGCTTCAATCTACGGCTTCCTGAAGCCAAACAAATCAATATTTTTGGCTATAATTTCCAACATTATGCAGATAAGGATCAATTAATACGTAGAATAAATTTTATCTAGATGCTTTTCTTAGTAATAATTAAAATTTTACAATACCCCTCGTACTTGATAGAATAATATCGCTGTATCAACATAAATTGCATTTCTTTTAAAATACCGTTATTTCGAGTCATAAGAAATATTATTTTATTTTTAAATGCTGATACCACTAATTTAAATATATTTATTATAAACTAATAATAATAGGAACAAATTATACTTTTAGATTATTAGTTTAAATTTCCATATGCATGTTGCATAGAATTGCAATTCCTGAATTTGTGTAACAGAACTAAGGAGATCCTTAAATAGTAGAAATTTTAAGATAAATGTAATGAACGTACCTTTTAAAAAGACAAAATCTTCAAATGAATTTACTTTGCATTACGTAGGAAACTTTTCAATATTTTAATACGCAGAAAATTTTCACGAGTGTTCATTATAAAACTCTCTGTTCTCGTTTAATAAATCGGCTAGATTTATCGACAGAAATATACATTATACGAATATCACGACATTTTGTTTCAACAGCGGCTTTATAGTCTTTATCTTTTCTTTAAGAATATTTAAGCAAAAGCTTCTCTTAAGTTTTATAGCAGAATAGTTTTAATTTCATCAAGACGCCTTATAATAAACGTTTTATTCATGTACCCGATTTTTGATGTTTTCTTTAAAAATTTGTAATAGTGTGTAATTTACTACACAAATTTTATATATGACTCTTTGATGGCTCTCTTTTTCTCCTTGTGAATAAGTTACTAATTTTTAGTTTTTCAAAAGCTATTTTCTAAAATCTGCAACAGTTTAAATTAAACACACTGGTAAAAAAATAGTGCGTTTAGGTAGCATAAATGATGATAATTATCTGAATAAAACTATTGGAAATGCTTTTAGAGTGTACTATAGATACATTTTTTACTTAATAATTAATTATTTTCCTTATTTAATTCACATCAGATTAGAAATATCTCACACACATAAGAATGTAGTACAAAAAATGTGAAGAAAAAATCTGCATACATAAAAAAAAAACTTTTACGAAAGCTTAATTTGAGAGTATGATTAAAGCTAAAATGTATTTTTTTCACCTTCCTAGCATTTCTTTCATCTTTTTTGGTATACAACTGAAACATTTTATTATATCATTTGATATTATTTTTGTTATTGTTAAATTCAACATATTCTTTGTAATTCGCTAATTTTGCAAGGGAGGGGGGGTATATATCGTTTTTTAAAATATTTTGGCACAGTCAAATATTTTAATAAAAAGTTCAGGTTCATTAATAATGGTTTAACTACCTCCTAACTTGATAATGTTTTTAATTTTCCTTTAAAATATTTAATTATTTTTAAAATATTTAAGTAGTCAATTTTATCCACTGTAGGCTTGAAAACCTGCAATTTATATTTTTAGTTGCTTCTTATGCACCTCTAATTGTTATGCTACCTTTACTGTGTCTTAAAAATTCAATTTTTCTTTCACCAGCTACATGTCAAGATCTTTCCTCTAAAATTTTTACCTTTTTATACCACAAATTCAGAGATTGCTTTAATTCGAAAATAAAATTTATTGATAGTTATTTTAGTATCTCTTTGAAAAAGTTATGAGATTATATCTGCTAAATAGTTCTCAGTCGCCTTAAAATTTTCAATTTTTTTTCTTAAAAAATAGTTTTTTTTAAATTAAAGCAGCATTTATTATTCCGTTGTGGAAAATGAAATCCGAACACCAAGAAGATGCTAATTTAAAGGATTAAAATTTAGGCGAAGTATTTGTCTAGACAACATATTTCTTTAATTGAAATTTCAAAGCTCACAGGTTAAAATATCCGTTGGAAGAGACATTTCAAATGTGAAATGAAGGTAATTAATAACCTCTGTAGTCACCACGATTTTAATTGCAACCATGCAGACGTTCATTTATTGTGTTTATTAACACTCTGACTTTGATCAGATATGTTCCTATCAGAAATCGTAGGAATTCTAGGCAAGCTTAATGAAGATAGAATTAGATTATTCTGTATATATAACTCTTCTATTATTTTAATGAATGATGAAATCTATAGGAAGAGCAATAAATATCCGAAAATAATTATTTCCCTAATAATAATAACAACATCATTAGATTAATTTGATATATATAATACGTTGAATTTGGTGTTTTTTATATCGTGAAAAACAGCATATTTAATTATCTGTATGCACACTGCTCCATTTCATTTAGAAGAGAAATGGAATAAGGTAGGATTGCTTACGTCAGGAATAAGAAATCCACGGCCTTAAGAAAGCATGTAGTCTTTGGCCAATTAAATGAAGTCTTCTGATAGAATTCAGCTTTTTTTTTCTGATGGGCTTCTTTCATTTTTACCAATATATTTTTACATAGTTTTATGTTGTCATAAACATAAAAAAATGTCAACTTCAATTCGAAAGCTATATTCAACTAAGACATTGGCTGATAATAAATGCATATAATTTTCCAAAGTTGACCCTACAAGGAACTGGAATATGCTAATCACAACATTTGGTGATATTCGGTACATAGATTGGACTTATTTTGAGCCGATTCAAACACCTATCTTATTTTACTGTCGAGTTTTATTGTATTGTTTATATATATATATATATATATATATATATATATATATATTATATGTAACTAAAACACGAGTAAAGTCACATGAGCAATTTCATTTTCGAAATCAATACATTTACTACTTTCTCATATTTGAAGGATTTTTTTCCCTACGAAGAAAGAAACGAAAAAAACGAAATGCATTTTGTCTCTTATTTTTACTGAATATGTAAGAAAAGAGGAATAGGACACCTCTCGTTTCTGATAATTTTACCTTTTAGAGCAAAAGAAAAGAAAAAACAATCTGTACATTCAGATTATGGTACTGTGAAAATGATTTTTAATTTTTAATATTGACTAAGGTAATTTTATATTATACAAATTTTACTTTTAAGTTTACATGTATTTCCTTAACTGGAGTGGATATACGATTAAACAATTTTTTTTTCAATTCTTAGAAATTTTCATCTCGTTGTAAGTAATAGGATATCAAGTCTAATAAAAACCAAATGCTTAGGAAAAAAAAATTGGAGGAAAAACGTGCAACATAATACAATTTAGAAGCAGAATTTACCTTCTATATCCTTTAACGTTCAGACACAATTGGTAAATTTACAGATGTTAAATTAATGATAAAATATTATTGTACGTAACTTACCAAATGGCAAACAAACAGCTTACATAGGTGGTTAACATAGACTAGCTTATTTTCTGTTAAATATAATATAGTGCATGTCACAGAGAAAACTAGGTCAACATTAGGAAGGAGTCATGTTTGATGGTTCAACTATATTGATTTTAATGCTGTTTACTTAAGAACCCATTCAGACATATATTTTCTGTGCTGTTTCTCTGATATATTATCGAAGTATTTATTAGTTTCCCTGTTTTACAAGAATTACTGTCGCCTTAACTTTATTAAAAGTAAAGATTTATAAATTATTGCTTAGTCTTATTTTTTTTTTAATTAAAAAGTAGTTTCCATTTTTACATACTTCTAATTTGTTTCTTGAATGACTTGTTAATAAATCCAAATACATTAATGTGATCGTGTAAGATTTCAAACAGTCAAATGCAGTTATCTAGCTTAAAAAGATTCCTCATTCTGAGCTATTAGTTTTAGTCCTTTTTCTGAATTTCTATTGTTTTTTTTTTTAGTTTATTTGTACTTATATGAACTTTTTAACCAATGTTAATTTGCTCAGAATCAAAACAAACATGTATGTTATACAACCAAACGAAAAATGTTAAAAAAGTATATTTCATATAATTTGTAATGCATAATGTTATTCGCCATTTAATTTCGAGCATAATTTCTTTCCTTTGAATATTTTCTGAATTTTGCGCAGTTTTCTTAGATTCAAATATTTGAGTCATTATTTAAATATACTTTAAATAATTTTTAATGATAGATTTTTCTGAAATTAATAAAAGAAAGGAACGTTCGGATAAAACAAAAATTTTCTCATTTTTGTTAGCTATGTTTTCGGTTTGTCGAATATTTTACTGTTATTGAAATCATACAAAGCTTTTAGAAAATAATTCTTCGTAAATTACATTGCATGTTTTTTTTAAAAATTGTTCTTTAAATTAATCAATATACATTTTATAACAAAAGCTCCCAGTAATCAAAAGATCTAAAGGAAGCTTGAATTAAACTAAATTTCTAAGAAATTGGAATTAAAATATTACCCTAACCAGTTAAATATCATAGTGTTTAATTTCAGGAGGCTTAAGGAGTGAATTTTTTGCAAAGCTGGTATTTTTTTTTTGTAATGAAGTCAAATGACAGTGTTCAAGATTTTAAAATTAACTAAACTGCTCCCTCCCCCCAAGACATTTTGAAAAAAGGAAACTGAATAATTTAATAAGCTTTTATTTTGACTCTAACGAAATTCGTTTACATGCATGATTTTCCAACATTAGTGAAAATAAGAACTAAAAATAATATTTTCCTTTATAATTAATATCTCTGTATCTTTTACAAAATGAAAGTAAAGGGTACATTAATAACATAATCCTTTTTAAACAAGTTATTTGTTCTTCGTATTTAAAACATCCTATTCAAGTACAGCGGGTCTCAAATTCTTTGTTATTTTTTGTTCTTTTTGCTTTTCCTATTCCCTCTGTTAATATAACAACTGACACTGTTTCCAATTTGACTTCAAAATTATTTGCGGATTTTTATATAACTGTAAGCAAAAGGAAAAACTCTCTTAACGATACAATATGTCCACAAATTGCATCGATAGATTCATAAATGTAATGTTTCATTTCGGATGAAGATGTTATTTATGATTATATTTTTCCTCATTATTTACAAGTTTGTTAATTTCTTATCGAATTTTTGATTCAAAACTTAAAGTATAATGTATCTCTTCACAGTTCCATCATCTAAATTATAATAAACATTAATGTTATTTTAAATATTTTAGTAAAAAATAAATACTTTTATTATTTTAATGAAGTTGTCTCCAAAGACTAGCATTAGAGATATGCTATTTTTACTTTCAGAAGTCATTTCTAAGCAAAGATGAAATTTACTTGCAGAGTCTGAGAGAGTGGAGAATAAGAACCATTCACCAGGAAAGTGGTGATGCCTTCTCAATCATCGGTAATTTTTGAAATTGTAATCCTTATAAAATTTATTCTTCATCAACTCAATAGCAATTATTGAATACCACATATTAAAATCTACTTTTGAAGAACCGGTCGTATTTTCATTTGCAATATTATGGTAAGTATTTCAATATTTTAACACTATTATCTTTCGCAATATGTCAATATATTCAGCAATCATAGTACCACTGTAGTTTTGGAAAAGAGTGGAAAAAGAACTACGCATATACACATATTTAGTATTTAGAGAAGGGGTTTAGTTTAGTTTAGTTTTTAGTAACATCGCACTAGAAGCAACACGAGGGCTATTGGCGACGGACCTCGTAATTTTGAACCACGGTCAAGTGACGAGGACGACATCCGAGCTGGCACTACCTCTCCTAACATTCACACCACGCCAATGGGAGGATTTTGGGCCCCGAACAGATTTAACGTGCATCAGCCCCGGCTACGCGGCGGGTCTTTGGCGGCCGAGGATCGAACCCGCGACTGAGCGAAAACCGCCGGCATCTAATTTAGAGAAGGGGAAAAATACAAGTATATGAACAGTGAGAAGATAGGGAGCAGAATGAAAAAAAAAAAAATGAGCAAGTGTAATATATAATATAAAAATGTATACTATTTTATCTAACATTACGACAACAAACAGATTTTCTTTTTCCAAAATGACTTGTCGGTACATTTTTTATGAGAGCTATTATCCTACAAATAATCTCGTCTCTCTCTCTTTTTTTTGCATTTTATCAAATTCGTGGAGATAATTGTCTACGTGCCTCACTGTATGCAAACGTGGTAATTTGACAACTTCAATGCAATTTCTTTGTGATTTTTTTTTTAAGGCCGACTATCTTAAGGCTCCTGTCTATCGACCATTTTGATTTCGTGAACGTAATATTAGTCCCATGGAGTTTCTACTGCAGTTCTGAAATCTGTACGATTTTATCTATTTGACTGCAAAAAAAGAAAAAAAAAAAAAAAAAAAAAAAAAAAGGGTAAATAAATAATGAAGGTTTGTGTGGAATTACACTTTCCCTCCGATTTTCAAAAATATTTTTGCCTCTATTTTAATGATTCGTTTGTAGATTTTCCGGTCATTAAGAATATTCTAAAATATTTTCAAAAATATGGGGGAATATACAATTTTGCAGAAATATTCGTTATTTTTTAACTCTCGGATGCACTTTTTTTGCATTCAAATAAATAAAGTAGTCTATATTTGAAAACTGTAGTAGAAGTTCCACCGGATTAATACCACACTCACGTGTGGTCGACGCGGCCGCCTGAATATGTTTCCATTTTGTTTATTTTATACATTTTTTAAATTCATTTTTATAAAATTCAGAAAAATCTGAAAAACATATTTTATTCCCCGAACAGTTTATGCTGGCTTACAACTCTGCTTTAGAGCGGAACTCGAATGTAATAACTCTTTTTTTTTTTTAAAAAAAAAAAAAAGTTTCCTTATTAAGACAAAAATTATTGCTCTTTCAGTAACTTAAGCAAAATGAATGGCTTTATTTTTATTCATTTTCTGTAAGAAGGGAAATAATTAAGAATAGTACAACAAAATACGATTGCACATATGACCTAATTTCGCTCTAGCAGTGACCCAAATTTGTCTAAAATTGAAACCACGTGAATAGAACGATGATGAAATGGGGAAAACTGTAGACTCAAAAAGATAAGCAAGAGTAATGTTTCTTTTTTCTGTTCCAAAATAATAAACAGATGCAATTCGGATCTTCTTTCTAAGATGGCGACGGTCAATGGTCTGTGACGGCGTCATGAGACAGGAGGCCACGTGACCGTTGTCTTGACGACGAGCTGCGCAGTCCGCGAGGGAGGTGATTCAGGAAGGGGGGGGGGAGAGCTAATTACTACCGGTAAGTGCCAACTAGACAAAACGACTAAATCGAGCGAAGCTGTGAAAACAAAACCTCTGTACAATAGAGTCTGCACAAAATGAGTTTTAAATTATCTTTGCCTCCTCTTCTTATTTGCAGATCTCAGCAGTTTTCCTACATGAGGTTTTCATCAGAGCTGTTATCTTCGCGTCTTTTCGAATTATGGTTTACGAGTGGAAAATAAATGATGTGCTAGCATTCGAAACATAGCTAGCTTTATGTTTGCTGGAGACTAAAAAAATTAGATTTTATAATTTATAAGAGCTGTTTTTGCAATTTTCATTTTTAATAACCACATGAATGTTTTAGTTGTTTTATTTTAAAAAAATCTATAACAGAGTTGAGCTTCATTTCTTTTTCGTTTAATTTTTTTTAAAAAAATTAAATAATTATAACGCATTTATATTTTATAATCGAAAATAAAGTCGTTAAATAATTTCCCCGTAAATGTACGAAATTGAGCGAGGTTATATAAAATATTTTGAAAAAAGTATTATTCAATCTTTAAAAAAATAAATAAGCAATTTTTCCTGCAAGTAAAGAGAAATAATTCTATCAATAAAATCTAATGAAACATAGCTGTTTTACTTCAATAAGAATGAAATTATTATATGAAACTAACAGAGTTTTGAGACGAGTTACGAATACACACACACACACATATATAAATACACTCAAATATTTTAATTAGTATAGCTTTTTAACGTAGCTTAATTTTTTAATGTTTTGCAAATTGTTACAGTGAAGTTAATTTACCTTAATGAAGATAAATACTAGAAAAATAATTTAATGAAATTTGCGTCGCTTCTGATATATTAATGAATTATTAAAATTGCATATATATTCATAGTTGAATTCAGCATATTTCGAAACCAGACTACTGAAATATTTTGATAATTACATTACAATAAAATTTAAAAAATTAATAATTCCCGTTAAGCACAGTTGATTATGCAGTCAGATACAAATTCAGAAATTCAGTTCCGAATCAAACCTCCATTCAATTTAATGGCTGTGTCACCCAGATGCAAAACCAGTTAGATCATTAGTGCAGGTGTAAAGCAAGATCCAGGAAAATATAAGTTTTCCATTTATGATTTTTATAAGCGAGGTATCATTTCACGTGCAAATTAAGAAAACAATAATTAGACTTGAAATAATATGGAAAAGAGATTTATAAAAGGAATTCAGATACCATCGTTTGTAATGATCTTGCTTTAAGTGAGGATTGAACAAAACGTTGGTACTTAGTATTTCATTTGAACAAGTTATGACACGAAATAATTTTTTCCTTCCTACACTTACGAGGATTGTTCAATAAGTCCTTAGAAATTCCAAGAAATGCTGCTCGTAGCATCGAAAATGGTTTGTTTGTTTTTAGTGAGCATCATGACTCCCTAGACATTCGTCTGTCTCAGTTACTCGTAATCGTGATCATTACCCCTTTCTCAACACAAAAATTCTTCGTCATAACTTTTCCTGCACATGATTCACCTTTTTTTTTTTTTGAAAAGATTCATTGGAAGAAGGCCAACGTTTTGATTTTTGCTTGATTTACAGTACGTAATGATGGATGATGTTGCGAACGATGGGGACTTCTCGATGCGGTGCAATTAAATCTTGATTAAGCAGCAAATGACTACCAAATTAAAATTAACTTATGAATCAACGTCGAATTTGGTTCGGCTTCATTCAACAGATGGCAGCACTCTATAGTATCAACAGTTTACCTTATTGATGTCCTCTGTCTTCAAATACACGTACTTTTTGAACCACCCTCGTACTATCTCTTCAAAAAACAATAAAAAAATTAAGTGCTAAAAGAGTCTGGATGTTTTAATTTGAATCGGAAATATTCCTTCCTGAAATTCATTTCAGTATCTGGTTTTCTGAGATAGATTGATTTGGTTTTTGGACATTGTAGGCCATTATTCGTTTTTCAACTTCGCAGTCTCTTGAATTGTTCTCTGAATATCTTTTTTTTTTGGTGTCCTTTCGGAAATATCTTCTTTTATTATATCTCCTCTTTTATCTTTTTTTTTTTTAAATATTTTTTAATTATCCTTGAGTAATGCACATATATTTTGTATGACTTCTTAGAATAAACATAAATATATATTGAAAAAATGCATCTAAGCGTTCAGCTAATCTTACGGAAAGTCGAAAGTATTGCTTAAGAAAATCAAACTAATGTTAATGGTTAAATATGCTTTTTTACACATCTTATATATATTTAATGGCAACAAATATTACAAATGATGAAAGTAAAGATTTTGTTGCTAATAATTTCTGTTCTTAAATCTAACAACTAACAAACTTTAATGGAATAGACTCGTAATATATTTTTATTTAAAAAATCTTCGTTAAAGTTAATTTGTTACATTCAGAAAGATTAATACGATTTAAGCAAACACCACCACCTTATTTTTCTTTTAAATTATAGTTTATTAATCTCTGTAAAAATTTCTCTTATAAATGCGCGTTTTTTTGTTTTGACAACATCTGTCGTGTCTATATTATAGTGATTTGCTACGGAATTACACTGGCCTCGAAATGTTAAGGTTAAACCAGTCTCTCTTTAGAGTCTAATTTCAGATCAAATAAACATAAAGACATGATATTTGAAAAAAGTGTGCTTTAAACAACTATTTATTGAATTTTACTTAACTGTAGCAACATGCATCATTTACAAATAAAGAATTAAATTTTATTGCTGAATTCCATTGTTTGAAAAAAAAATTAATAAATAAATCATAGGCATTTGTGAAAAAAAAATTAAATAAATGGGTTTTACTAAGGAATTCACCTCAAATATTCATAAGTTCAAAACTCCAATTGAAGATTCAGAACAGAAGGACATCATACTTTATTATCTGCCAAATAATGTGCAAAGTCGCTCTTTCTCGAATCGCTCTTAACTCAGTTAATCCTAGTTTATGTTCAAATTATGAAGTCTTAGCTAATCAAATCACTCATTCCGATTCACGCACTTCTTGATTATAGCAGATTCAATTCCTATTTTTCTAATCAAGAGTCCCTTCTAACTATTTTTAATCTAAGCGATTAATTACAATAATTCAATGCACTGACCCCTATTCGTTTGTTATTATCTGCTATCTCCCTTCTACTTTCTTTCAATTTTATTTCCATAAAATATCACTATCTCTAATTCACTTCATTATATTCGTTCATATAATCTTCATCTAACTTACTTAATCACGCTTTCAATTAGATAGCAAGGAGATGTAATTCAAATTATCAAAAAGTCCCCTAGGTTAGTGAAGAGACAATTGTGAAAAGCCTAACGTCATAAGCTTTCCATACTGTTGAACACTGGAAAGGGGAGCAAAGTACTTCCATGGAGCAGCCCTTATTTCAGCTCGTTTAATGATATTGGTTGAGGGCTTCAGGTAGTTTCAAAGATTTTCAATGGGATAGAGCTCCGGAGATTGAGCTGGCCATTTCATTCAATCAAAACTATGAGCATCAAAATATTCATCTATAAGTCTAGCTCACTGATGTCTCATTCATTAAAATGCATTCATCACCTTAGCAACAACATATGGAATGACATAGTAATATATGGAGTAAGGATATCTTCTCGATATTTTACAGCAGTCAGATTTTTTAAATGATGAACGCAAGAAAATTGGTTATATCTAAACTTTTGGAAGTCAGCGTATGTTCTATTTGCTTCTACAGCTGCAGTGGTTAGTGTGTTTAAATTTCGAACAAGTTCTATTGAATTTTTTACACTCGAAAATTATTTCTCGCATGAGGAAATCCCTGGAATATCCAAGAAAGTACCAAAACAATTATAAGAATTTAAATATGAACACATATTTCTTAAGATTATACAACGTAAATCTTCTCTGAAATCTAATCTTTGAGTAAAATTTTTACGAAACGTATTGTTTAAAATTGATGTAATGCAACAAAATCAAAATAAAAGTCTTGGAGTACACATCACTGATAAGTAAGAGTTTTTTTTTATTATTATTCTGAAAGAAAATGAATAAAATATTTTTTGTCCTAACGAGAAATAACCGCGTTAGCTTAGGAGCCATTGTCGGGGACTCGCGGTTGGCGTTATTTTGGACTAGTTGTGGTTTGGATCCCTGACGTCATTAAAGACTTGCCGTGTAGCGGAGTCCTCGTTTTGACATGTTGTGGAAGTTTAGAAAGAGAGGTCAGGTGTCGTCATCACTTGACAGAGGTTCACAATTATGAGGTCTGTCGCCAATAGCTTTCGAATACAACGAAATTGCAGATTCATTTGAAAAAGTCGCTGTCACTGATGGAGAGGAAATGAATGTCCCGTTCGCTCAGTTTCACATAGTTAAGATTTTATAAAATAAGTTTTTTTCTGACAGGGAGTTCGAGCTGTCAACTTAATACCGGCATTCGAGTCCAAACCTATATTCCAAAACAAAATTTGAATTTTTTAAATTCCAATTCGGATTTTATTACTCGCTTCTTAGCTGGTAATGGCCCTTTCGTTTGTTATTTAAACCATTTTTATTTGAAAAATACAAATTTATTATATTGTGGCTCTGTTGGATATACTGATCACTACGTTTTCTCTTGCCCTTTTACGAAAAGTTTTTTTTTTTTTATTTAAGTGATTCTATTGTTGAAAAAAAAAACCTATTTGATTAAAGTCCGTGTAAGAAATTCTCAATTTGCATTTTAAGCTTAAACCCTGCATTCTTACGGTTCATAAAATTGCTCAACAAATTTCTTAATTGTTTCAATTTTGCATCATATTTCATCATAGTTCAATTTTTTTATTATATATATATGTATATATATATATATATATGTGTGTGTGTGTGTGTGTGTGTCTAATACTTCATTTTTAATTCACAAGTTTGTGAACACTTTTTTCATTGGGCTATTTAGTCTATTATACGTCTTATCTCTGCACGGAAGTTCTATAGTTATTTTTTTTATTCCTGGCCATATATTTACTGCTCTGTGAACACATTGTAAGCTTTTATTCACCTTTAAATTTCGCAATTATGTGATATCTTATGTTATTCGTTCCAACATGTACTGCTAGATCCTACCCTTTATTGCTGAAAGTTTTTTTTTGAGCCATAAATCCTGAGCGCGGGTTTGGTTGTCCCCCCCCCCCCCGGGGGGGGGGGAGTTTGTAGCTTTAAACTTTTTTGGGTGTGCTGAGTCCTCTTGGGCATTCTGCTAATAGCCCTCAAGTTGCTTCTCAGTTCGATTCTAATAATCACAAAATTACCGAACGAGAAATATAAACACTAAATACAAATAAAACATTTTTTCAAAATTATGGAGTTCATTTAATTTTTGAATTAAATTCTCGTAAGCATATCGTTAAAACTGTGGCTATACAAGCCGGTGAAAACTGCAGAATACGTTCCTCTGACCGGTGGCAGTTTCTTTCTTTCAGAAAGTAAATGAATCGATATGAACGTTTCCCTTGCGAGAGAAAGATTTGCTGCACAGAAGTTGTCGTGGAATAACCAGTTGATGTTGAATTGCAGGAAACTGTGAATACATTATTCACGCATGAATGAATGGAGGCGACCATTTCTCTTGCAGATGCGCGCCTTTGCCTCGACGACAACTGTCGTGTTCACTTCGCTATTATAGTGATTTGTCACGGAATTATATTTCCTTTGTTGCCGCTGCTGCAATGAACGCTGTGAAAAGCGATTCTGGACAAAAAGAGAAGTTGAGACATTAAAACATTTCTCCTTGCCCTCATGTCTCAACACTCGTTTCTCAATATCAGTTTTAAGCCTGTGTATTTTTTAATTTACAAGTTTTGGAAATTTATTAACTTAAAAACCGTGTAATTAAAATAACGGTTATGAAAATATTTTATCATAATTAAAGAAAAGTCATCGAAGAGTATTGTTTGCAAATTATATTACCTGTCTGCAGACAATTCCAAGATAAACCTTAAAAAAAGGATAGATGATTGGGAAAGATTTTTTTTCCCTCTCTTTTCTAGAAAACTATTCGACTAATTGAAATGAAGTGCGATAAAATGAGGTTTAAATTAATTTCACTAATAACGGTTTGCTGATTACTCTTGTCATAAAATTCTTTTTTGAAATAGAAATTTTGAAACACCTGAATGATAAGTTAATAAAAACAATAAACTAAATCCTCATTTACATCGGAATAATTAAAAAAAAAGGGAATATTTTTTTCTTGTAATCAAAGTACGAACAATTTTTCTAACATAAATTCTAAAACAATGTTAACGGGGTGAAATTGATGTTAGGTGTAGATTGATACTGGAAATCCCCCCCAATAATTATTTTATTTACCTTACTATGAATTTCATCTATTTAATCATGAGGCGGCAACAATCCTGGGATAGATCTTGATTCTAAATAAAGACATATTTTTCAAAGGGGTCCAAACTATGTAAATATTTTGAGCTCTCTCGAACTTTTTAAAGTCAATTTTCTACTAAGAAATATTTAGATTGAGAGAACACACACAGAAAGAAAAATGAAAATGACTTAAACTTAACCGTAGTTTAAGTCATTTTCATAGATTAATGTTGTGTTGATGTTACAGCTTTAAATTACTTTAAGCAGAACAGAGAGATAATCCAAAAAACTACTATTCTAGGCTTTTGGTGGGGAATGAAGAGATAATTTTGTAACAAAGTTTTGAAAACAATGCATTGAAGCTAAGTAATATACTTCTTAAGGAAAATTGTTTAAATTAAATTAAATTAGTTTTTTTTGGTAACACTTTAAAAAATGAGACTTTCAAACAGAAAATTCTTAAGTTGTAAAATAAGAGTTGATAATAGATTAGAGTTCACACTTTAATGTAACATACGTAATTTTAATGTAACTGGTTTAAATGAAGAAGTCAATCTATTCCTTCAAATTACATTTTCAATTTCAGTGCTTAAATACTATATTTAAATACGAATTTTTGGACTAACTGAGGGGAGCAAGTGTTTTAAATAAGTTGTAAGTGATGCACATGTTTTTTTAGATAGTTAATGTATGAAATGCCTTTAAAAGCTGCTAAATTTGGATATTCTTCTCAATCTACAGAAGAGAAACTTTTAGCCATCAGAATTTATTAAAATATTCTTTTAAGTTGAGATTATTAGTATTTTACACCACAATTACCAATGTTAGTAATTAGTGCGAGTATAATAGTTGTATACAATAAGCATTAAAAGTAATTATAACCACTGTATAAGTAAGTATGATTATCGTACTTGAAGCAATAGTTAAAAAAATAAATGATATATATTTGTTAGCTATTTTATTTGTCTAAAAAGCCAAAGACCAAAAAATATCAATTGGGATTTATAGAAATAGACATAATAATGAATTTCGTTACAGAAAGCTGAACAATTCTACTTTCAAGGGATTGACTCTTAGAAACTGATCAAAATACTAGAAAAAATCGAATAACAATGCAATAACAGGCAAACTTCTGGTTGTGTCCCTACTATTAAGGTTAAAATAGAGGTATTCAAACATCATTTGTAGACACATTAGGCATCCTGCTTTTGACAAAATGCAAAAAGACAATCCGACCTGCACCAATTGTAATTTTTTTCGGGCTTCTCTCAAGCATCTTTCAAGTTGTATCGGGCTTGACAGACAAGGTACAATTAATTCACTTTATCTCGTACACGATTTCTTGAAGACTTTTGGTTTCATAGATTATTGGATTTAGACTTCGACTAGACCATATGGAATAATTCGCAGCAATAGAAATACGTTTGACTACATATTTTTTCTTTATTAAATCTTTGTTGACATGAAACCAAAGTTTCTAAGTATTTAAATCAAGATCTTTGAATTACCAAAAATTAACGCATAAATTAATAAATGATTTATAAATTAGATTTATTTTCCATGTATATTTAATCATAATTTAAATAATATTGTTTTAATTGGAAATCGTGGCGTTTTATATAATTTATTGAAATCACTTGAGATTCATTGGATGTAAATGGATTTATAATATCATTGAAATAATACACATGTGTGAAAAAGAATATTTTTTTCTTTTCTTTTTCTAAAATATATTTCCGGTATTTCGCATTTTTTAATAAATACGTGAATTCAGCGTTATCAGCTCAATCTATTAGACCAGTTATCTAAGTCATACCAGAGTTATACGAATCTAGCATCTGAAATTAAATTTTCTATGATGACAGAAGATTAGGTATAAAAAGATTCATATATAGCTCAATAAAACAAATTAAAATCTACGACAGAAGAAATTTCTTTAAAGAAAGACATTTATTTTTAAAGAGGGCAAAAGATCTAAATTTAATCATCATACTTTAATGAGGATTGGGTAGACTAAATGTTTTTTTTTTAATTTATCCCTCGCCCTCCATCTCATGGACACGGAAATAATAATAATAATAAAACCAGACATAAAATGAAACAAATATGTATAAATCAGAAGGAAAACAATTATAAATAAATATTTTTTTGAAAAAAACTAATTTCATTTTAGTATGTGCTAACTTCCTTTTTTTCCTATTAGGTGCTCGAAAAATGAGAATGATTCAGAATTAATAATAATTAAAGTAAAGTAAGCGTATTCCGTGACTCAGGCTCCACAGAAGCAATTACTATCAAGAAGAGAGAATACCTTTTTCAAGTTCCTAATGCATTCTTTATTTTCGCATAAAAACATTCCAAAGTAGAAAGATGTTGCCACTACTATCAGCAAAAACAATCAAAATAGACTATTTTGCCATAAAAATCAATTAGTAAGTTAATTATTTAATAATCGAAAATAATATTCTGTTCGGATGTATTAAAATAAAAGATGATAAAATATTAAATTAAATATAACTTAATTAAATTAATTGCAATTATAATAATCATAAAATATTATAGTTTCAATTTTTTGTACCTAACACCGTGTATCCTTTATTTCATACCCGCGCATTTTTGTTGATGCCATTTTCTCAAACTACAACATAAAAATTCTGAAAAAAAAATTGGTCCCGAGGGTCAGATATTCGCAATCAGTCAGTATCGGGCTGAACGTGTTAAGCAAAGATATAATTATATATACTTGATTATTATACTTATGAATTCGAAGATAAAAATAAATTTTTACAAAATATATGGATTAGCCCCTATTTTAAAAAAATAGCAGACATTAAGTATTCGAAAAAAGTTCACAGCGTATTACACTACCGCAGCTTTGGTCTTTGGAAATTCAACTCAATATCATATTTTAGCCTTCAGTTCGAACTAACTTGACAAAGCGTACCGTTTAACAAGATAAGTTTCTCAACAAAGCTAAGACAGGTAAAAAAATCGATTTACACTAAAAAGCTATAATTTTGCATTGTAATTTCTCATCCCCCTTCCTTAATAATAGAGTAAATTTAAAATACATGACACCTTCCGCTCTTTCATGGCACGAAATAACAACGAAAACCAAAAAGGCTATTTTTTTAAACAACTCTATTAGATTGTTATTGAGGAAATTGGCAGACTGAAAAAACAGTGCCAAACCTTACACTATAGCAGTGAACGAAGACATTAAAGGTAGTTTGTACGACCCTCCGCCTGACATTAGAGCCATAAAGGTTATTATTTAGTGGGCAGATCTTTTTATACGAATACATTCCCACATTTCTCTCTTCGTTATATCGGCCTGATGATGTTCTCTCTTCTCCCCACCCCTTCTATCGTTTGGTGGGAAGCAGGAGGGAGAAATCGTCTGCTACAAAAACGCAATGCGACAATCTGTCTTTTAAACATACAAATTTATTCTGTGCAGGAAGTGTAATGAAAGCATAATTGCATTCAGTGATCGGTAAACAGTAGCAACATCTTGTAGTGGTACGTGCGCGAATGAAAGCAACACGCTATCCACGTGGTGAAAAAATCAGAAACGGTTGTCGGAAAAAGATATCTAATGAGTTAGTTCATCTGCCTGCTCATTTGGTTTTTTTTTCTATCTCGAAATAATGAATACTATGTAACACAACTAACAAATAAATTAGACGTTGTCAAAAATTCAAAAAATTACATATAACTAATTTAAATGTATTTCTTAGCACATTTCCAAGGCGTTAATAAGTGGTCGAGGTAGCCTAGTGGTTATGGACTCGCACCCGGCGGCTTTCATCGAATCGTGGTTGCGAGCCTTAATGCCATTAAAAACCCGCTGTGTAGGGAAGCTGATACATGTTAAATCTGTCGAGGTCCCAAGTCCTCCTGATGGTGTGGTGTAAAAGTTTGGAGAGAGAAAGGCCATTTCATGTGTCGTCCTTATCACTTGACCGGGCTCAAAATTGCGAGGTACATTACCGATAGCCCTTGCGTTGCTTCTAAGTGCAATGTTAATAAACAATCAATCAATCAATAGGTGTTAATAAGCATTAAATTCTGAATCAAAGCATGAAAAAAAAACTACGTTTATAGAGAAAAGATTTAACAAAGAACTCCTTCAAAAGCTTCTATCGCAAGTCTAACATCTTACAAAGATTATTTACAATCATAACTATAAATGTAATACACATACACCACCATATAATAAATTTGATAATGCTACGAATATGTTTAAATTTTATATAATGAGTGTAATATAAAATCACTAAGTCACTCAAACTCAAAACTGTTGCACGTGTTTTCTTCAACAAGTTTGTTTCAAGAATGAAGCTAATATACAAAAAAAAAAAAAAAAAAAAAAAAAAAAAAATTGAACGTTTTGAGAGCAAAATTCCAAAACGGGGTATCACAATTGTCTTAATATATATATATATATATATATATATATATATATATATATAATTCGATTCTATTTTCTTTTTTTTTCCTCCCGAAGCCTACTTACCATAAATAAGTACAGATTCATCACCCCTAGGTATCCAAACGATCTTTCCTCTCTCTCATGGCATTTATTGTCACGTGGGAAGAGACCAGAGAATCCACTAGCGATTTTTCCGTATTTTTAGCCATTCTCTTTATAAACCAATAGTTACTTTTTTTTTAAAAAAAATTTATATCTGGTTTACATTACAAATGTACGGGAGCTATTATTTTCAAGGTCTGATCATTCGCAAAATGAAAACCACAATGAAAATTAATTTTTTTTATCTGGAACATTTAGATACATTTTTAAGTTACTTCTCTACATAATCATCGTTCCGACTGAGACATTTGTCGAGGCGTGGTACCAACTTTGCAATACCCTCGTCTTAGAAGTCAGTCGCCAGTGCTTCCAGCCAATTCTCGACACTGGTCTTCAGTTCGTTGTATGAGCCAAACTTCCGCCTTCCTAGCCATAGTTTCATGTGAGCAAAGGGATGAAAATCGGAGGGAGCCAAGTTCGGGCTATATGGTGGATGATCAAACACGTCCTATTGAAAACACTGGAGGAACGTCTTCGTTGCAGCAGCAGAAAGCGACCACTTTCATGAGTCACTCATGAAAGGTTTTCCGTACACATTATACTCATTCGTCGAAGAATTTCGGCTGCATTGCACCCTCCAACTAGCAGAAATAGAATGACAGCCCACACCTCCCCCCTTGGCGGGAGACTGTTATTCAAGGTATGTTTACGAGCTCACTGTGCTCTCAGAACTGACAATTGCGTTTTTTGTTTAATTTAGTTTTTATTAACGTCGCACCAGAAGCAACACGAGGGCTATTGGCGATGGACCTCGTAATTTTGAACCTCGGTCAAGTGTTGAGGATGACACCTGATCTGGCTCCTCTTCCTCCAAGCCTACACCATGACAAGAAGAAGATTTGAAGCCTCAACAAATTTAAAGTTCATCAGCTCCGCTACATGTAGGTCTCTAGTGGCATCAGAGTTCGAATCCCAATTCGACGGAAGTAACATCAACTGCGAGCTCGTGACCACGGCTATCGCGGGCACAGTTTTGTTTCTGTAAAGCAATCGTAGTGTTATAGCAATTCGTTTTAGGAGCACATTCAAAAGAAATAAATTCACTATAAAAGGTAGAAAAAGGGATTTATTAATGTGCCAAGTTAGAATAACGATTGAAACAGCGACTTCGAATAAGAGATAATTCAATAGCTGACATATTACGCCGGATAATTGTTTTACTCAATAATAAATACATTATTATTATAATCACAGTGAGACTTGAGAAAAATAATTTATTTTTGCTTCGGTTTCAATATTATTTAAAAAAAGAACAATGTATTGAAATATTATTAAAATTTAAATATTTATTTTTTCTAGAGATTCTATTGTAGAAAAATATACAAAATTACAGTAGCTTTTTAATACATATCGAAAAAATATATGTGTTAAAAAGCTATTGTAATTCTACAGAATTTGCAAAAAAAAAAAAAAAAAAAAAAATATGCCTTTGTTTTGGAAATTATAACGAATATCACGAAAATAAATTTTTTTTTTTTTGTTTCCCGTTAGAAGAGACTTGTACGTATGCATTAACTGGATCTTGGAAGCACCAAAATACGTACGTGGCAGAAAAATTAAAAGAAGATAAAATTATAAAGTTCGTTAATTGACTCACGAAAAGAGCAATAGGGACATTGGAAAAAGGTTAACTAAATCAAGTCGACTATGGCTGAAAAAATGCTAACCAAATGAAGTCGAATGTGATTGAAAAAAAATCTGTTCGGAAAAAACGTAAAAAAGTTTTAAAAAAGTGTATAATAGTTTTAATGAGTAAGCTTATTTTTCAACGCAATTCGTTAAAATAATACGCTTTTTAATTTTCTATTCTTTGGAAAGAAAGATTTTTTTCTTTTAATATCTTTTCATATTGAAAATTTTAAATAATATAATTTTCAAACGATTTTCTTTTACGCTGAATTATTCTCGACAGAAAAAAAAAATCGATCCATAATTTCGTCTGCAGTTACAATTTTCATACCTATTTTTCTCATCTGTCTCAAATTCAATAATCCTTAATTTAATGAAATACTGATTATATATATATATATATATATATATATATATATATATATATTTATATATATATATATATATATATATATATATATATATATATATATATATATATAAACTTAATACATCAAAACACATTTGTTTTCTGAATTTATTTAATCAAATCAGTTACCAATTATGGCTTATTATATCAAATCAATGTGAAATGTGGTTTAAAATAATTTTACCCTTTTGTTGATACCTCAGAAACCCAAGAACAAAAAGTAAGATTTCTGACAAAAATTAAGTACAAAAAAATTTAGTTTAACAGCAAGTTGTAAAGCTTGTTTCAAAGTAAAACAAAACAAAACAAAACCCCCCCCCCCAAAAAAAAAAAAATAATAATAATGAAAAAACCAGCAGGATTATTTAAACTTATAAAAGAGGTTGAAAATTTATATAAGAATGAATTTTTTTAAAACTAACATAGGACATTAATCTCCTTCAAAGATTAAAAATCAGATTAAAAATTCAAACAAAATTTATGAAAAGTTCAACAAATATTTATAATTCTGTCAGAAGTATAAATAGAAGGAACAAGTTTTCAGCAAACACAACAGCTAAATTTTTCATGCACAAAATCATTTATAAAATTGCCGCTCACTCTTTTTGAAAGATCATTACTGGTCCTGTACAATCAAATAACCTATTTGGTAATGGCAGTTTTGAAAATACACGCAAAAATGGAAAAACTGATGAAGACATCACATTGTTGATTGTCAAAGGGGGAAGCTAATCTACAGTAGCGACAGTGACACGCAACGTTATGAACTAGATTCATTGCAAATCTGTAGTAAACATGATTTATGTGTGTTTGCTTACGAACAAGTGCAAGCGCTTCGAGATTTCTATACAAAAAGAATGTACTTTATCTTCACAGGGGAATATAGTAATCAAGGTTGTTTACGAAAATCTTTTGAACATGGCATGGAAGAATTAAGTGAATGAAAAACGCCCCCCAGTTGTAAGATTAAATTTTTTAAAAAATGCTCTGCGATGAATCAGAAGTGGGTGGGAGATATATCGAGTTTTATAGAAAGTGATTGACTCTGACATTATACTTTTGATTTCCGATAAAAAGGAAAACTTTAGGGAAGTTAATGGTGGTGTGAAAAATGAGTTATGAAAGTTGTTTTTATTCTAGCGATATCTTTATGAAAGAATTCGAGTACTATGTTGGTTTTTTTCCCTCCTTTCTCAACAGGGTTTTGGCGTAGATAGAAAAGGGTAAAAAAAAAAAAAAAAAAAAAAAAGCCCCCAAAATATAAAGGACAATAGCCATTATGAAAAATTTTCGAAGACATTGATTTGTTTAATCTTTGATTTGTTGATTTCCTTAAGTTTGATTAGGTGCGTCAAAATTGGGAAAAAATGGCTTCGCAGGCCTTGACATGAAAAATTACGTTTTTCTACTAAGTTTGATAGGATTAATCAATAAAAGTAATATATTTAAATGGACATGTATAATAACTAATTTGAGTAACTTATTTCGTGAGAGTCCAATTTGTTTATCTTGAAAAGTTTTTTCTGATTAAAAATTATAGGAATTTCTTAAAAAATATCTCGAAGAACAATTTATCAGGAAAACAAAGAGAAGAATAAATTTAGATATTAAATTACAACGAGTTGAAGTTATTCTGCTCTCTAATAATATAATAGACTGGTACATAAATGATTGTAATAAAACACATATACCTTAGTATATTTATTCCCCTTTAGTAACACGGTACCCATTGGAATTTAAATTCGGAGAACAGTGTCAGGTATGGCAATCAATGTGTGCATATGTAATTTTTCATCTACACCCAATAAGCTCTATATTTTGGATTTAAGATGTAGATATTTTGAACAAACACATTTTTTTAATTTAAAAATGTACAGTAAAAGAGTCATTTATATTTAAAGCAAAGAAAATAGCTAAAAAGCATTTTTTTTTCCACGGGAGGTAGCAGAACTTAAGATTGACTTTAACAGAAGTAGTAGTACAGTAAAATACAGGGCCAACCAGAGGGGGAGGGGTGAGATATTTCATCGTTTACTTTAATTCTTATATTTAACTGAGCAATTTAATAATAATTATTTTTTTAAAAAAAGCTAACCTTGGTTGGCTTAATCTTTTCTTTGAAAACTTTGCATAGAACTTTTTAATTTTGTTACTTTTTTTTTTTTTATTTCGGCTCTTATACAGTGAATAGAATTTTGAGGGGGGAAAATACACTCTCGTCCTATACACGAATTGGTTTATATTCAGAGAAATATGCAGTATTTATTATTTTATTAGCTTTTTTAATTGATTTTTTGTTAAAAATAATACGTTTCCCCCCCCCATTTTGAACTGTAATAAAGGGCTTATTACAATTATTTTGTAGTTTAATATCTAGCATTAATCACGAAAAATTTCCCTAAACGATAGTTTTATTCATAAAATCAGAAATGACTAAGGAAAAATATGAGAGTGTACGATTCACGAGTAAGCAGTAAAATATTTTAAAACAACTAGGACTGATTTTGTGTAACTTAATTATAATTTTTCCTAAGTAATTTTGTTTTGAATACGGTATTGATTTATGTAATTAAAGCAATAACTTTTTGTTATTTCCAATCTCATATTGATTTAATTAAAATTTATTTGTAATTATAGAAAATACCATACTGAACCGGACAATGTAATTCAATAACAAAAAAGTTCACAAAGATTTATTTTGTTGCTCAAATATTTTATACTGATCACATTATTCCAGAAACTTTAATTAGAAAAATACGTTGCTTTCTATGCGATGATGAACATTAGATTAATACTGGAGTGTTTTTTCCTCTTTAAAAGCTGTTTCGAATTTAAGCCCAATTCTTTGATTTTAGTTGAATACAGCTATAAACCAAAATTACCTAGAGTTTCTAAACGCGTTAAATGTTGCACTTAAACAACTATTTTACTATTATTGAAGTGTCAAATTTGTGTTTTTGAATGCTTCAATGATGTACAGTAAAGTTTTCGTGTCTGAAAGAGAAATTTTACGTTTAACGAGAAAGTCTTTCTCTTTCAAACTTAATAAAGTTTTCGTGTATAATTAAAAATATTTTCTGCTTAAAATATAAAAAAAGTTTCATGTTTTAAATGGAAAAAATTATTTTTACAACCTGTAAGAAAATTTACAGTGAGCAAATTTTTACCTCGACATTATGTACAATGCTTTTTCCATAATTTGATTACGAAGTCTTACAATATTTTGACGTCACAAAATTACGTAAGCTTATATTTGTAGGAACATAAAGTTTACCTGCAGTGTGTTTCTCCAGAGTTTAACTGTCTTGTTTTAGAGTTGTCTGCTTTTCGGAGTCTGTAAAAAGGGAACAAACATTGAGAATATTAACAACGTAGCGTAAATGCTATGTGTAGCAAATTTTACAGACGATTACTTTACACATAATTTATCATAATTTTGTAACAGCAGGAAATTAATCGTCCGGTGAAAAAATAAAATATGTTTTCCAAAGCAAACTCTCCAGTGAAACATTTTCTACAATTGCTTTAAAAAGTATACATGTAACATAAAAATTGAAATGTATTTATTTTATGTTACATATGTTCATTAAAAACACTTATAACTAGGTTGGAAGAATTGATAATCAGACAGAATAGCATCATGAAAAACAATAAAATAGAAAAATAAAATATTCTTTGTACAAATTACTTTTCCTCTAAATTTTCATTTCCAAATAAACTATAAATTAAGTCTAACTGAAAACAATTTTTCCGTTTCTTGCATTTCCGTTAAATGGGCAATAGTCGTAAATTACGAGGTTCCCACTTAAAAAGTTTTAAAAAATTTCCCTTTCATCTTAAAGATATCAAGATTTAACGTAATTATTGGTAGTAATTGAATTATTTAAAAAGCTAAAAAAAAAAAAAAAAAAAAAATAAGACCAAGGCATTACCATTAAAGCTATATTCGAGTTGTGTAAGAGAACAGGATCCGAATTCTTCGACATTCTTTAAAAAGAAAAATACGAGTAGTCATGGCTTCGGATTCGTGGCCGACGGTTTTCGTTCAGTCGCGGATTCGATCCTTGTCAGCTAAGGACCCGCTGTGTAGCCAGGGCTGATGTAACGTTAAATCTGTCGGGGCCCAAAGTCCTCCTGTTGGTGTAGTGTGGAAGTCAGAAGAGCGGGTGCCAGCTCAGGTGTCGTCCTCGTCACTTGACCGAGGTTCAAAATTACGAGGTCCGTCACCAGTAGCCCTCGTGTTGCTTCTAGCGCGACGTTAATAAAAAACTAAACTAAACTAAGAAAAATACGATAACATTAATTTCATGTTTTATCATTACTAATGTAGGAATTTCCAGCTAATTATCAAAGAATTAATTTTATTTTCCAATGTACTGTAAAAACAGATCCTCAGTTACTCGATAGATGCCACCACGAATCAGCGTCATGTGATAGCTCGTGCAGCGCCACCTATTCCAGAATAAAACTGAGCGACATTTCATTTCCCTCTCTTTCATCCACTTTTCGCTTCTCTTCTTCACATTACCCGCATCGAAAATATTCTCCGAACGCCCGAGCGCGCTCCCACGTTTATCGCCGATATGGGATAAAATTAATTAGACATTCATCTATCCGTCTCGTAAGAACTGTTTACTCATAATAGAGATAACATATATATAGATCAGCATGTAAATATTTCCCATCTCATCTCTCCTTATAAACTTAAGTAAAACTACTGTAAGCATCGTCATTGAATTGATACAAAATCATCTTAGAATCCGGAAAATGAGTTACCTCCGTAGACAACCAGCCCTTTGCGTAAGAGCAAGTCAGTGTAGGTTCGGTATGTACAATCTCATCACCCCACCATCTACATTAATGTATAGAGAAACACAGTATTTTTGTGCAGTAAGACCTTATTCAGCGTTTAGAAAGCATAAGAGTTGATGAATGAAACAACATACAATAAGATCCCTTGAACACATAGCCAATAGATCACGTGCTGCCAAAAATTAACAAACTTTACTTCAAAGTTATTTTATTTGCATAATGTAATAAATGTTACATAATACATGAACATGCACAATGTGTACAGATCAATGACTTTCTCGAAAGAACGTTCTTTAAATAAGAAAAGAAATACGTTTTTACTTTCCGTAAGGCAACTAATACCTTAAAATACTTGAAATTTTAATTTTTTTTTTATTTCTTTGGGGACGGGAGGACTTTGGCCCCCGATGGATTTAACGTGGATCAACTCCGGCTACATGGGTATTGCTTATGAGAATTTGATAAATAGAGCGTACGAAAATTGATTTTTAAAATTGTAAACAGACTCGCCACACCATGTAGAAAAATATTTGTATTTGAGCTTTTCTTAAAGTTTGATTTTTTTTAGAATTCTAGAATATTTTCATTAATATCTGCTTTATCCGAAGTAATAATATTTAACACATTATATAAAATAAAATTAATTTCTGTACAGAGAACATAATTATTTTTTAATAAACACTCACAAATTTTAAGTGTTCCACTATATTTAGATAAAAAAACTAAGAAAAACCTGAATCTTAAAAATCTGAATTTTTAGAAATTTTCTTATATTATCTCCTTTTAAAAAATTGAAGTAATGTTTACAAGTACTCTAAAAAATGTTAAAGTATAAATGCAGTAAGTTTCATGCAAGATTTACCTAAAAGTAAGCACACGACTTACAAATGTAAATGCAGCTATCGATTATCAATTGCTTGTACATAATTATTTATGTTTATAAATGGAACTTTGTTTCCTTGAACTGATATACACAAATATACAGGTATCTCATCGTCAAAAATATGATCTCACTCTTTTTTTTTTTATTTATTTAAAAAAGATCAGAATAATTTAAACTTGGAACATAAAATAAAATAATTTTTTCCTTTCGAATACATATCTGCTCCTTTAACATAAGAATTTGTAGGGTTTTATGACAAAAAGAAATTTTGACGAATAAATATATTCTTTTGTCATACCCCGCATAGCCAAAACGAATAAAGCTACTAATCCTACCGCTTAATTTACAAAATAAACACATGCAAAAACATGTTTGGCTAGTTACTTACAAACATTATACACTTATCATTATTGTATATCACACATAATATATGTTACATATGCTTTAAAGCATTACCAAAATACTATACATTATACACTACTCGTTATTTTTCTGTGTTTGGTCTTTTAGATATGGTTAATGGGTTCACATAATAAACTAATTTATAATAAAAATAATAATAAACATGACGAACGATAAAACTATACAAAGTGAAATTTAGTAAAATAAAATGACTGCGTTATATCGAATCAGCATTAATCGAGGAAATACTAAACGAGACATTTCTATGCTCTACTAATTTCTTTTTGACTCGGAGCATTTTTTTCCTGTATAAAATATGTTTCATGCTTCGTTTTCTACATTTTAATGAAGAATTTTCAACTTTGTATAGTAATGTGCAAAAATTGTATATTTATTGCAAGTGTTCCAATTTTAAACTAAAGTGTTATAACTAAACGAGCAGACGTGTCACAGCCACCCGATCATGCATTAAAATGTGAAGTTCGTTCTTATTTTTTATTCTTTCGCGGTTTTTTTTTTAAATCTCTTCTATCAGTTTTATTTCTTCCATCGAGACTACATTCACTTCGTAAATTTAATGTAAGTTAATAGAATAAGAAAAGAAGTGAATTGCACTTCTAGTTTTTGTACAAAAGTTTTTTCACACAGTAGAAGTGAAGAGGAAAGATTTGAGAAGAAATTAAATTATTTAAGTCGAGTTTATGTCACGAGTATGGGATATCACTCCACTTCATTTCATATATTAGCTGACGCTGAATTTAATTTAAAATACGCCAATTCTTGGCTTAGATAATTCTTGGTATTTGAAACGCTGGTAAATTTAGATTACGAATTGCGTATTATTTGCTTCATTTATATTTGATGCTTAGGATTTTGTAAATAAGATTATGAGACTCGACTGACTTAGCTTTTTTATTTATAGCTCAATTTTCGACATTATAGTTTTACCTAAGAGCTAAATGTATCCCCTATGTTTTCAGTTGTTTCCAGGTGTCGTTGCTGTGCTGATAAAAAAAAATGGCGACTCACTTGGAGAGGAGGATGAAGCAGCGAGCCATTAATACCCCCAACACCTTGACTTTCGCCTTTCCCCAAATATAAAAAAGCAACGTAAAGTACACTCTCGTTCTGATGACGAAGCTATCAATAACGACTGGTGTCGATAACAACCATCGGGATGCTTTGCTGACGGACTTATCCTGACTTATCACGCATAGGTACAAGTGCATGGAAGGGGCCGAGATTGAGTCGAAAAGTGGATAATGCATTACTAAGAGGATACAAGGGACTTTCTGGACAGCAAGAGTGGTGAAAATAAGGAAACAAATTAAAAAAAAGTTAGGGCAATGGATGCATTGCTTTTCAATCAAGCTATATTTGCATAAGAGTTAGTTCTAACTGTTGATAAAATATAGTTATTAATTTGCTATAGAGTCGCAGAGGTTAAGCTAAGAAAACTAATGTAGTACTTTTCAAAATATTGAGAAATTTTTTGATTAAAAAAAAATCCAAAGTTTGAGTCCTGTTCTTTTACAATCAGAGATTATAACCTCGCAGAATTTATAATATATGACAACTCGTAAATAATTAACACATCGATCAATAACTCCAAAGACTAACCCAGAGATGGCGCTCGTAGTAAACCAGTAACCAGGTCTTTCTAGAGTACGAACCTTTGCTTGAAACGTGTCAAAATTTTAAGTCGATCGGACCAGGAAAAAGGTTTTTTGAAGTGAAGTGAAAAAGGTTTTTTCCAAGTGGGTGCCGCGATTGCTTTCGATGGAACAAAAACAGCAACGAGTCGATGATTCAGAAAGCTGTTTATCGCTATTTACTCGCAACAAAAAAGATTTCTTGCGAAAAATAAAAAAAAAATAAAAAAAAAAAATAAAAATTGAAGGAAAAAAAAAAAAAGTGTTGAATGATTGTATCACCTAAAAGGTGATTAACAAAGGTGTTATGTTGATGAATAAAAAAAAATTTTGCAAAAAAAAATGTTTTCAATTTTAGACTCGGGAGTTATTGATCGATGTGTTAAATAAACATCTATTTTAGAAAATAATAATAATAAATAGCTAATATATATATATATATATATATATGTATATATAATTTTTTGCTAAGACAATGTACTACATTATCTTACCTTCATGCACATGAAGTTCCATGCTCATTATGTCTTTAAATACACAGTCCCTATAAAATAAATTGCTCTACGATTCCGAGTTTTTATTTTAACAGAATCAAATGAACGTGAATGTGAAGCAATATAGATACATATTTCTCTCTTTTCTTTTGCTTACTTATTATTATTTGCGTGTTGTATTACTTGAAAGAAATAAATTCGGCGAAATTATTTAAAAAAAAAAAAAGACTTTTTTTTTATGAAGTGTTCTTTTTCGTATGATATTGAAGGCATTTATGAAAATAATTTTGTTTTAACTCGTACATTATCATATCTCAAGACAACTCTTAACAGTGAAATTTCGACTTGTGTTACGATATAGATAAAAATATCACGTCATGAATGCATTTAGAATTTTTCAGAAAAAATTGGAGATAAATATTAGAGATGATGATTGATTTTAAAGACACTTTCACTCACGCTTTCATACATGCAATATTTATATATATATGTGTGTGTTCAAGTAATTGAATGCTACAATAAATGGAAATATAGTTTAGTTTTCTTATTAACGTCACACTAGAAGCAACGCGGGGCTAATGACGTCGGACTTCGTAATTTTGAACCTCAGTCAAGTGACGAGAACGACACCTGAGCTGGTACCCCCTCATCTAACTTCCACACCCCGCTAACCGGAGGACTTTAGGCCCCGATAGATTTAACGTCCCTCAAACTCGTCTACATGACGGGTCTTTAGCGGCCGAGGATCGAACCCGTGACTGAACGAAAACCGCCAGCCACGAATCCAAAACCATGACCACTAGGGTACCGCGGCCACTCAATGAAGATATAACCATTAATTTCAAATGACTTGCTTTATGATTAATACCGATAATCAGATTAGCTAGCGGAGCGATGAAAGATTTTTTTTTTTTAAAACTGAAACTAATTATGTATTTATATATTTATTTGTTCATGTTATGTTTAAATTCATAGAAGATAAAAAGCACTTGCCTTTCGAAAATTCAAGATAATAATTATGATGGAATATTTGAGAAATGCATATATATAATTTCAAATCACTTTGTGAGGAAAAAAAAGCACACATTTGGCATTTGTAGTATGTATATCATTTTGATAGTATTAAATTCTATAATTGAACCGGGGTTTTTTGAAAGTGGTATAAGTCCACGTTTGGGGGGGGGGGGGAGTTACTTTTTTAATTTAGAAAGATATTATCATTTTGTTTTTAAAATTATATTTATTCAATGCAGTATTTCTTTATAAATTAATCAAGAAAATTATCATTTGTCAATACTTTTATGATAATTTAACTACGCAAAACTTTGATTATCTTATAATAATAATTTTAAAAAATTGACTTATACCACTTTTAAAAAACGACCCAATGATAGACGGTAATGCGAAGAAATCAGATATCTAAAAAAAATATTCGAATTATGGTAGCATTTACTGTATTTATTTTTTAAGATATTGAATCGAGTATTGCAAAATTGTTGAATCTGGTACAGTAAAATGTTGAATTTTATTTTTAAATTCTGTATCCAGTAACACATTATTTAATTTGCTAGATAACTGTTTGGTTACTGATACTGATAAATACCATGTAATGATAAATAATATAAAATAGTGTATGATGATTGACAAAATGACATTTAGAAGAAACCAAATAAGGGAACATTACACCATTACGACAGTATCTTTTACTAGCACGGTAGTATGGCGAGCAGAAATGTTACAGAAACAGTAAGAGGGAAAATAGGGCACGGAACAAGAAAAGTCTTGTTGACTAATCGCTTTTGTTTCACACTCATTCTACTCAAAATAGAGAACATTTGTTTCGAATTTCTGTGACAAAGAAGATAGCTAGATTCTTTTCCTCCGTCTCCAATTCTCCTAATACTATAAAAATCCTATGTCATGTCCTTCTGTACGTTTTCCAAATATTCGCAGAAAACAGTCTACATATAGGACCTCATTCTTCAAAATTGTAAACTTGGGGGTGGAAATGGCGAGGGGAAGATCCCTACGTTGTTAAGTAACCCCCGTGAAATGTAGAAGGAGAGTTGAGGTGTTGAGCTGCTTTTCCCCCATGTCAGTGAAGCGTTACTAATGGCACGTGCCACATTTTCATGGGGGATCAGTGTGTTAAGGGACTACAAATGAGTTTACGGTTTCAGAGCGAAAACAAAGGTTTCTCTTGGAGTACATGGGAATGGTGTAGCAAAGTTTTCTGGTATTTCGTTTCGGTGTGTTTCCACATTTTTTGGCATGTGCACTAGTGTCTAACGATCTATTGAAGTAGCGCATTTTAAGAACGGATTCCTGTAAATTAGTAGATATTTGAAGTGTATCGAATGACTAGTCATAATTGATTTTAAGAAGACTTTAACTATGTGTTTTAGAATAAATGCAAAACAAATTTTGTGTGTTTCTTGTTTAAAATTAAAAGTGCAAAATAGCATGATAAACTGTTGGTCTTAAAATACACATGACTAGGGTGGTAAAATTGCGACTATATTTAAAGATTGAATATCACAAAACTATTACAATCTTAACAAGATACTAATAAGTCTTGAATGCAAGATAAAAAAAAAAACAATTTTTGCATTTAAATAGTTAAATATTTTACTTTTGGCTTTTAGCCCAAAACGTATTTCATTGTTACTCATCGGATGAGGGATGGATTCATGGACAAAACACAAGGGTAGTACTAAAATTAGCGTAGCGAATAAATATATGTCAATTTAAAAACTTGAATTTATGTGAACCAAATGCAAATATAATGCTTATTGTAAAATAATTCTTAAAATTACAGATGATAAGTGTTGCTACACTGAATGCATATGATTAAAAACTCTGTAGGAAACAAATGTAAACAAATTTATTCGAAAAATGAAAATGGCAAACCATATTTAACGGATGAAAGTAATCGACTTTATTCTTGGGAACGAAATTAAATACCGATTGCTGCAAAGCAAAGATTAAACTTCAGCATTATATTTTGTTACGTGAAGAAAGATATTTTCATCCTGTATTTCAATAGTATGTAACTAATTTTTATAAACCTTTTGATCATAAATTTACATTGTGAAACTTTTTACATTGCATACATTTACCATCTTAATCAAACCGTTAATATCAAAAGGGCATAGCACATTCTTAAGTTTTACTCAAATGTTTTAAATCAAATGTTCAAAGTTATTCCTAATTATTAAAAGAGGTTCATTATTTGTTTTTCGGGTCAAAAATATTTCTAAAGTGATATAAAGAGACCCAGAGATTAATTTATATCGAAGCTGTAATTGAAATAATATGTTAACTATCTAATCAAGAAAATAGCTGCATCACCAAACTATGATAGTCGTATGAAATTATATTATAGCAATGTCTCTATTTGAATAGCAACAGAATTTGACTATATTTATTTTTTTTCTAAGTGAGGGATTCTAGCGTTCCAATATTATTATGATTTCATATAGATTGAAATTTTTTTCTATATTTCAAAATAAAAGAATGAAAGCAATATTATAAAGGAAATAGATAAAGTGATTAAGTTAATAAAAAATATTAAAAATAAATGAAAAATCACTGTTAACAAATTATAAGACCACTTGTCCAAAAAAAAAAGTATGAAAATTAACATGTGATTTCGGTTCTCCATTTCTTCTGATAACCTCAAATATTCTGATTGCGTTGAAATGACTATATGATTCAGTACAATTTCAGAAATATTGTGCCCTTTTTTTACTATGGCTATTCCCAGTTCATGGGATGATCAAAACTGTTTATTATTAACATAAATTTTTCAATGTAATGTGCCTCAAAAATTTTCTAAGGTTTCCAAGTATAGACTTCGACATAAACGTGGTAAAAAATTAACTTTCTTGTTCATTTTGAAATCATTCCTGGGTGCAAGACAAGAAACATTATCCTGATAAAATATCCAGCTATCACCACCTAATAAAGGTCCAAACGGTATCAGGTGATCATATGACATAGCCTGATATTGCGCAGAGCCCATAAGGCCCGAAATTCACTGTAAATTGAGCAAACCATCTTGATTAAAGGCTCCCCAAACTATTTTACTGATCTTCCTCCCATTTGACGATCGAAACATTATTTCGGTTCCCTCCAGAAATTGTACCAATAGGTTTAATATCCATCATGACTGTGAAGATTAAATTTTTTTTTCTACAGAAAATATAATTTATTTCCCATCAACGTTCTGTGACGTGACATTTTTAGCCCATTTCCAAGTTTCGATAACACACATACTTCGGCATTTTCTTCATTTTCATAAATTGAACGGAATTTTCATAAATTGATTTAAGAAACTTACAAACTGTGACACAGGAAGTATTTTTTTGCTGAGACGTTTCGATATTTTACTAGTGAAAAAGCATTTTTTAGTTAATAGTCGAAAGTTTTGTTGATCGTCCTGTGCTGTCAAAATTCTTTTTCATCTAGATTTTTATTTTGTTTGAATCATCGTTTCTAATTATGGTATTGCGAATGGCAGTTTTAGAATGTTTCATTAACCTAGCCATTTATCTCACAAATTTAACAATACCCTTATAAAAAGTCTTTTTCTTTCCCTCACTTCGCCATTAGATAACTCCTTGCCCTACGCCATCTTCAAATAAATTGCGGATAATACAATCAAGAGACCCGCACCTTTGCTTCACAAGTAATGCGGATAAGAAATATTAACGTACATGTTTTATCATGATTCTTATATTCTTATATATATGTTGATTTTCTCATGTGATCTTATAGTTTCTTAACAGACACTTGATTCAATTTTTCGAAAAATGAATAGTTCTAATAAAATTTAGATAAATTCTTAAAATTACAATTCGTACAGAAGGTGTGTTTTTCGATCCATTTTAAATACACACACTGATAATTTGCATATTTTGTCTACTTCTTTAGAAATGCACAAGCTCAGTCGTGGTCTTATGATCTCTTAACGCACTGCATTCTTGTGTTTTGTAGGAAATGCAATAGAAAATAAAAATCTACGTTTTTAAAAACAACGTTTTTATATGGTGGCAAAATTTATTAAGGAAAATTATTGAAATATTAGTTAAAATTGTTTGTTATTTTTAACTTTAAAATTTACTTAAAAAGAGACATTTGTGAGCGTATTAAAAAATTCATAATACTCATAAAATCAAAACATGCATTTGAAAGTTTGTAAGTCATTCTATTAAAAAAAAAATGGGAATCAGAATTCAGAAAAAATTATTGTGATAAGACACGGCGTCAAATATTGGAATCTTTCGTTCTTGCGAATGATTACTGACTGAAAGTCAGCAACCCTTACTATCTCCCCTTTGTGAGTTTTACGATACCTCATGTGGTGTGTGGGGAATGCCCGGTGTTCCCAGAGGGAGAAAGAAATTTTTTCCTCAATCCTAAAAGCGCCGAGAGGAAAGAATATTTTGACTTATTAAAATTATTGAAATATTAGTTAAAACTTGTCGCAAATGTCTAAATATTGCATTGTTGGCGAGTACGAACAATTCCCAAAATTTCAAAGCTCTAGCTTGATGGGAAGTTGGTTAAATTAACGATCGAAAATTTGATGACACACACACACACAATCACACACACCAAGTGCAAAACGTTTTAATAAACAATTAGTTATGCCTTAGCTATGATGATAATTCTGAAATTCAGTTTGTAGACTGTCAACAATAACTTCGCATCAATCAAAGGCTTTTTCAGACTTGAATGGTTTTAACCAAAGATATAATCTTTTATATAATTCAATACAAAAATGATATACATACACAACAGTTATAGACCAATAGTCTAAAAACTACTGTACTAAAAAACTATCATTTTTTGGGATACATTAGAACTTCCGGTCATGTCTCTCTAGGAGATGCAGAAAAAGAAATATTTTCAAGGGGATAATGTTGAGAAGAAATTTGAAAACCACTGTTTTAATAACATTTAAACTCCTTCGAAAAAAGCAGAGTCAGAGCACGCATTTCCTTAATTGGGTTTTCGCATTTGTTACAATTATATTAATGCATCGTGTTAATTCTGCTTACATTAACAAGCACCAACTGAAATTCAACATCGATGAGCCTGCGCTGTCAGAAATCATTTATTTACCAACTGCATATTCATAAGGTACACTTGCGCTTTCATTCATGCTGATATTATTCATGAGAATCGTCATTTGACAATAACCTCAGGGCACGGTTAATTTATTTCAGAAAGGTTTTATACCATTGAGCCTTCGCTTTCAGAAGACAACATTATTTTAAAAGCGCTGGTTTTGTAAATTCACTGTGATGCAACGGTGCAGAACAATAATTATCAGAATTATCAACAAGCTATAACTATCTAGGATCAGGGAATCATCTGGCGGCAAGAACACTTCTTTTCATGATGAATACAGCAGCGACTACCGATGCAATTATGTTGTCATGTGTTCTGTGATATTCGCATCATTAATACTTGCGTGGATATCTGGAATCTCGATCAGTGATTGACAGGCTTTGGGTGACGACTTTTTTCGAAAACATCTCTCTTGCTGAGTCGCGCGTACAAGGTCATGACATTCATCAACGCCCGGTCACGGACCGATGGTCAGCAGAAGATTGCGTGGGAATCGCGCTCGAATTCTCACCAACGATTGGCAGATAGACGTTCGATTATTAGGCGAATCGTTTTGTTGCTATTTATCACTCCTGGCGCCAGTTCTGATTGGTCAGTGATGCCTCTCTTGTTCGAGCTAATGGATACACAAATCGCTTTACTGGCATTTGGTGAACTCATTTCCTACTAAATCTGCTGTTAATCCTTGGTTTAATGGAGCTGCGAGGCAAGATTAAGTTGATACCATAGGTCATTTATTTTACAACGTAATTTAGTTTTCTTCAAATGGATGTAGATTAAGATATTTAAAATATAAATATAATGTTTGAAGTGTATTTTGAATAGAGGACGGATTATGCCAAGGGTAATCTACTATTGAGAATATCGTTCAAGAAACGACTTGTGCTTATTCTCTTTTTCTGAAGTGAAAAAAGGAGTAAAAAGCAGCGTACTTATGGTATAAAGAAAAGGAAATGCGATTGACTTTATCGTTATTGATATAAGAAGCAATAAACACACGAAAAAAATATAATCAAATGCTGATATCTTGCAAGATAAATGAGCCTTCAAGATGTAATCAAGAAATGAAATCTGAAAATTTGACTTTCAGATTCTTTATTGTTTGGGAAATTTTTATTGCTCTTTCTTCTTTCGGGTAATGTCGTGTTTTGCATGTAGCTTCTGTCTCTCTAAATCAACAATTGATTCTTATCGATTCCTATTAGCTTGAGAGATTAGAAAAAAAAAAATTCATAATTTTCACGGATGGATAATTTATAAATTTATTTTACAATAATATTTATTTAATATTTAGCTAGTGTTTAAAAATATCTCTTAGAAATTAATAACATTTTGTTTTTTGAATAAATATATAATATACTAATACTCGTGAATATATATTTTGAATTTAAAATATATTCTTCAATACAAATTCCTATTAAAGAATTCGAAAATATTCTAGAGTAATATGTTTGAGAGTCTGAAATTATATTTATAAAATAACTTCCAAATTTTTATGAATCCCCTTTTAAATAGACATAACACATGAATGCATAGCTAAAACAAATCAGAATTGTACATAAATTTACCCTTTCTGAATTTTTCTGAAAGCATTTTCGAATGCAGTCCGTTGAAGATGTCTTAAAGATAATTTAAACATAATAATAAAGATCATTTTACCACATTTAGGTTCGAAAGAAGGTTTGGGGGTTGACTATTGTCTAAAATATTGTATTCGAGTATTGAACAACTCAACATCATTGTCATATATAACTATATTACATCAATATTCTCATATATATTCTTTTTTCGGAAAATATGAGCAAAGCGCAGCCTACTTATGACGTAAAGAAAAGGAAACGTGCGATTGAATTTTTAAGTATTTATATATACAGGAAAATAATTCGAGATAAAAACCAACGTTTTTAAAAACAACCTTTTTATATGGTGGCAAAATTTATTAAAAAAAATTATTGAAATATTAGTTAAAACTGGTCACAAATATCTAAATATTGCATTGTTAGGCAAGTAAGAACGGTTCCGAAATTTCAGAGCTCTAGCTTGATGGGAAGTTGGTTAAATTAGTGATAGAAAATTTGATGACTCACTGATATACACACAGAAAGACACACACCAAGTGAAATACATAAAAACGTTAAAGCTAACTAAAATTAATTAATTTTCCGGTAAATTAAATGGTGGGAATGCGGTTTAACCCAACCATCCTTAGCCACAAGAATTATTTGGCAGTATTTTGCCAAATGTAGCTACCCTGGTTTGGTTTACGGACTTAACGTTCAGCAAAAAAAAAAAAAAAATCGCCAAGTTTGGTGCTAATTTTTGGAACCGTGCTAAGTGGTTGGGCTAAACTGCATTATTAAAGAAAATATTAGTTAGAACTGTCGCAAATGACTAAATATTACATTGTTAGACGAGTAAGAAGGATTCCCAAAGTTTCAGAGCTCTAGCTTGATGGGAAGTTGGTTAATTAACGATCGAAAATTTGATGAGACACACACATACACATACACACACACACACACACACACACACACCAAGTGAAATACATAAAAACGTTTTAAAATAAGCATAAAGATTAGTATCAAATGTTGATATCTTGCAAGATGAACATACCTTTGCAAAATGATCAAGATATATACCCTATAAATTTGACTTTCAAATTCTTTTTGTTTGGGAAATTTTTATTACCCTTTCTCATATCGGGTTACTTAAGTGTTTTTCAAGTAGCTCCTGTCTCTCCAAATCAATAATTGCTTCTTATAGAAAGCTAATAACTCCAAAAATTAATCAAAGAGTCACAATTATTTCTGCAAAGATAATTTTCTTGTATTACACGGACTATTAAAGGACTATTCAAACATATGCTATCATATTTTAAATAGTAAGAACACACAAATACTCGTATAAAGCTATGTAAGAAAAGCGAAAAAAGTTTAATAACTCTGACATTTTTCTGAGTAATTTTCGATTGCAGCAGTTTAACATCTTAAAGACCATCCAAATATTGTAACAAATAATTTTACTATACTTAGTTTCCAAATCAGTATTTGGGTTTGATCAGTACCTAAAATACAAGGTGCGGCTATTAAATATAGAGACTGACGTTGTAAAATATTTTATTTTGTTTTCATACATATTTACTTATTATCTCACCTTCAATATACACCCTTCCTCTAACCCTACAATATTCCATCTACAAATCTTCCACTGTTCGAAACATTGCTGTCTTTTGACAGACAATGTGAAATGAACCGGCGCATTGCCTTGGAGAAAAAAATTAACCGTACGAATTTTTTGTCAATTTCTACAGTCTCAGCAATCACACGAATACTTAACCGACGATCAGTTCGAACCAGATTAATAATTTTTTCGATATTGTTACCCATTTCTTACGGGGAAGGTAAACCCAGGTGGGTTTTAGTTTTTTAATTTAATTTTTATTAACGTCGCACTAGAAGCAACACGAAGGCTATTGGCGACGGACCTCGTAATTTTGAACCACGGTCAAGTGACGAGGACGACACCTGAGCTGGCACCCCCCTCTCCTAACTTCCACACTACGCCAACAGGAGGACTTTGGGCCCCGACAGATTTAACGTGCATCAGCCCCGGCTACACGGCGGGTCTTATACGGCCAAGGATCGAACCCACGACTGAACGAAAACCGTCGGCCACGAATCCGAAGCCATGACCACCAGGCTACCGCGGCCACTCAACCCAGGCGGGAATCATCTTCAACGTCCTCTCTGCCATTTTGATAACGCTTGAACTACTCAAAAACACGTAAACTCGGCAAACATTCATTGCCATGCATTTATTTCAATAAACTATAAGTTTCAGTAGCGGTTTTTCCAAGTTTCGTGTGAAACTTCACAGCAATTCGTTGCTCACTTATCATTTTTCCGGTGAGACAAAAAAAAAAAAAAAAAAAAAAAAACTCGTTGAGTTATTCAACAGTCGCACCTTGTATTGCGTTTGGCCATAGAACATTTCAGTACTATGGTCATATATAAACAAGTGCTAAATGATTAAATTATCGCGTTCTTCACTTTTATTTCAAAATATATTTGTCATTCAAGATGGCAATCAGAGTTAATTTGGTTAATTGAAGAGAAAGAATTTTCAACTCTTAATTCTAAGCACTGATGTCCAAAAACACATCAAATGCAAGTACAGTCACGAGTAAAGAACTAAAGTGATGATTAAAGATTACTAAAATGATGCAATTATAATCTCTTATTTTTAACAAATAACGGTTGTTAATCCTTGTTTACAAAATTTTATTCGATAAATAAGAAGCATTTATATCGAAGTTAAGAATTGAAGTGAATTTTTATGCCTTCTTTTGATAGGGTAAAAGAAGTATAATTTCTTATACAATTTTTACTTACAATAAAATGATTAAGATAATATATTTAAACAAAAGATGCAACTAATATTAGTTTAGTATACATTAAACATTTATTCGTATCTTTACACAATTTTTATCTCTAGTTGAAATGAAAAGTTGCATGAGACATGGATAGACTATTTCCGATAATCCTACAGAAAAACTGGGTTTTTTTTCCCTCTCATTGATTTTTTTACTTCCTCTTTTCCTGAGGATGGAAACTTTCGAAACACAGAGTGTTCTGTTTTATAAGAATTCTCGACACATTAAATGACTACACGGGCTCCTTGTCTTCGTGTGTCTCCATGGCAACAAAGGAAGCTTTGAGTAAGGATCCGCTTGGAAAATTATGTCTACGGATAGTTTGAGCGATGACTGTGTTTTGAAAGTTTGATTTACGTTCGTGGGTTCCCCTGTTCCGGAAGTTAAGAACACTTTTTAGTCCATTTAGAACACATTTCTTGAATGTGTTGTAAACGAGGTACAGTAGAAAATGAGAATTAGATTACCATCGAAGGTGTCGAAGACATCTTCTGTTTCACGGGCGCCGGTGGAATGAATTTACTAATGAGTAATGCTATGAAATTTTGGAAACAGTGAAGGATTGTGGAAATGTCGTTTCCAGTTAAAAATACTGTCATTCATCATGTTTTTATCAAAAGTCCATAGAAAAAGACTTCTTTTTTCTCCTAAGAAGACTCGGATGACGGTTTTAAATAAGTACATGTCACAAGGATAAAATTATTATCTTCTAGACAGTATATAAATGTATTTTATATTATGCTTTCCGTCAATTCTTAAGAGTTGCAAAGACAGATTCTGGGATGAATTTCAGTCGCCAATATTGGAATTTCAAAGAGTCGTAAAAAACAGATTCTACTATGAATTTCCTCTATCATTACTGGAATTTCAAATAATTGCGAAGTAAGACTATACGATTAATTTTCGACATCAGTATTACAATTTGTAAGAAATGCAAAGATGGATTCTAGGATGGATTTCGGTTGTCAATATTTTAATTTCAAAGAATTGCTGAGACGGATTCTACGATGAGTTTTCGCCTTCAGTATTGGAATTGCAAAAAATTGCTAAGACAGATCTATGTTGAATTTCCGTTATCAATATCACAACTTTTAAGAAATGCAAAGATGAATACAAGGATGAATTTCCGTCTTCATATTGATCTATCAAAGAATTGCAAAGATGGATTATGTAATTAAACTAAGAACGTGTTCAATAAAATAATGCTAAAACAGTTGAATTAATTGGATTTTCAAATGAGTATAACTCTAACATTATCGAGTTCAACTATGCGTTGACCTAATCCTCTTTTGATACATGATATTATAAAATAATTTATTATCTACTGCTGCTACTAATTATTATCGTTTTTATGATTAATGTATTCAGTGTTTCCTGTGTATAGTGGTAATTTTATCTTTGACTTCTTTTATTAGAAGTAGAAATTGATATAAATTAATGTGGATGTTTTGTTCATATACGTAAAATTTAAATTATTGTACGAAGACAAATGAAAAATCCTTCTTAAAAATAAACTTGCCATGAATAGATACTTAACTTCGTGGCTCTTTAAAACTATATGGAAGAATCAGAGTTTAGAAGATGGAAAATAGCCTAGTCTTAGTCTGATTCAAGGTTATTGTCTGATATAATAAACGTTGTTGTACATAAAATATAAATTAATTTAATACCTCTAACACGACATCGTAGGGTAAGTTGGAATTTACGGTACCAACTCAAATATCTGTTAAATTGACCATGTTTTAGAATTATGAAAAAATTGTCACCAATACAATGCTTATAATAGTTCTAATAGTTATCATCAATACAATGCTTATAATAGTTCCGATAGTTGTCACCAATACAATACTTTAGTTCCATTTGAAAATTAATCAGAAGCTTCGTGTGCGGCCTGCCAATGTCCATAAATCGACGCCAGAATTGACGTAAGTGCAAAAAAGTAGCTCCAGATTTCAATTATTCAGTCGACGTGTATGCAAAATAGGTTCACTTTAGCTGCGGAGTTTATATGACCGCGATTATCTAAAAGCAAACTACCGTTAAGCGCTCCGTGAAAAATCTTTTTTTACGTGGCAACAAAAGCAAAATATAGAAACAAATTAAATGCAGAATATGAAATGCGACTGCAGACAACATCAATAGCGTTAGACTTCGACAGTTAAAGTAAAATATGCAAACCACACCCAGTCACTAAATATAATGCAAGAGTAGGTGTCATCTGGAGCACGAGTTAATGCGATTAATAAATAAATTACATTAATTTTATGTTAAATATTTGTTTATGAAAATACACAATACTTTTCTTTACATAAAGTACTTGAGATGCATTTTTCTAAGGGTGGCACGAAATTCCCCGAAAAAAACCTCATAATTCAAAGGGTTACATGAATCGATAAAGCTTGAAGAACACTGGAATACATTAATGCGTGTAAATAGATTTTTAATTTCCATTTTATTTTTTATTTAAAGTAATTAGAAACAGTTTATTTTCCTTTAAGGTCCCCTTTGTCATTTATTACAAAGAATATTTATTGACTTAAGATGCCAAATTAAAAAAGTAAATTTTTACCCATTTTAATATATGTGTTTTATTTAATTTATTTTTATACACATTATAGTTTGCAATGAACAGTGACCAACTTAAAGCCTATGAAATTAATTACTTAAATTTCTAGAAGAAATAAGCTAACTTTTAGAAATGGTTACCTCATGTGGAAACGGGTTACTATATTAATTTGCAAAATCTCAGATTTGCAAACGTAATCTTATTGCAAACGTAAATGAAATAACCATGTTAACTGTCAATACCATTCTATATTTGAAAATTTTCTCTCAGCAATAACTATGTTATCAGAAGAATTCTAATTCAATTTGAATTCTCAACATGAACTTAAAAAATATAATCTCTATTTAATTACTATTTTTTAATTGTACACGGTTTTAATAATTTTACATTTTAAACAAATCCTCGAGGTTTAAGAAATCATACAATAAATTGAACAATTTGACGTTAAAATACAATTCAATGAGTTATAATAAATACTTAAGAAAATAAAATATAGAAAAAATTAAAAAAATTGTTCAATGCAAATATTTGGAAAAAACAGATTAAGCCACCAAAGATGCTAACTTTTCCAGACTGCGAGACATATCTTCATGCAGTAGACAGTTGGGATTTAAATTATCAAAACAAGAAAGTTTCTGATATTTATTGCGTCAAAATAACGTCATAGGTTGATGAATGCTAAAAAGTTTAGAATAATTTGGGATTTATATTATTCCTCGGAATATCTGAAGGCCTTAGTAAATAAGGGAATTTTTTTAAAACATTTTTATATATGATAAAAATATTAAAATTGCAACTTTAATCAAATAAATTCACGTGAATATAACAAAATTAACCACAAAGAATAACTTCCTATACAAAAATGTAAAGAAATATAGTTTGTACCCAGAAATAAAATTTGAATGACATATCTCTAAATAAATGTATAATTATCTTAAAACTCCAGGTAAAACAAAGTTTATCTTTCTTAAAGTTAAAATTTAATATCATGTTGATTTTTTTTCTAATTTAATTTGAGTTGAGAAAAGAAATATTCAATTAATTTTTTTGCTTCCAATTTTTTCAAGTAATTCATTTTGACCTTTTTTTCAAAATTATTTTTTTAAAAAAAAAAATCTTAAAAATGATTGAATATTTTAAGGAAATAAATATAAATTGAAAAATATTTTCAAATAAAAGAAAAGACAAATTTATTATTAAAAAAAAGAAAATATCCTACATTTTTTTTTGAAATAAAAGTCTTTATTATAGATTTCTTGTGATTCGAATTTCTTCTGGATTTTCTCTTTTAGCAACTACTGAAAATTATAAACACAAAATTTGACGCAGAAAATTTTTTTATGGTCTATTTTTTCTCTACTTTAGTTGTAAAATAAGTGACATCATAATGACTTAAGTTTTCGTGCCCCGTTTAGGCCTTTGAATATTCACGTTTTCTAAAAATAGATATTCAAGTATACAAAGAAACCAAGATATTTCAGTGTTAATAAACTATTGCAGTTAGTTTCTAAGACCTGTCTGCATTTGAGATAATTAATTTGCAGTCATTTTAAGAATACAAATATAAATTTCTTTTCATAGAACCCATCAAGCGAATTTGGCAGAGACTCAAATGGTAGCTTTTTAAAAAAACGGTTTCGCAAGTATACGAGGAAAAGACATTGTGATTGCGAACCTTTTTTTTGAGAAGTTTATTTTAAAATATACTCTAGTAGGTACCTGAAATCTTATTTAATTAAAATAAAAACTGAAAAGAAAAAAAATGAAAATGGCTTTTTTAATATCATTTTAACTTATGCTAGCGTTAAAAAAAATTAAAGATATATTCGGGTTGTAAAGGCTTTCACACCTTTACAACCCGAATATATCTTTAATTTCGAATCTTTACATTAGGTAATCATCATTTTCCTAATTTATATCACTGGTTCACCAAAATGAATACTAATTAGCGTAATGTATGCGTTCTTCCTATCCCTAAGCAGTTACTTAAAAAAAAAAAAAAAAAAAAAAAAAAACTTCAAATTCCTAATTTATTTGGCTGCGTTTGCCTAATGGCCATAGTCACGGACTCGCAGCTGGGGTTTTCGTCGAGTCGAGGGTTCAAGCCTTGGAGCCACTTAAGATCCGCCGTGTAGACGGGGCTGATGTTTATTAAATCTGCCGAGGCTCAAAGTCCTCCCGGTGGTGTGATTGTATAAGTTAGGAGAGGGGAGTGGGTGCCAGCTCAGATATCGTCCTCGACACTTGACCGAGGTTCAAAAGTGCGAGGTACGTCGCCAATAGCCCTCGTGTTGCTTCTAGTGCAATTTTAATAAAACCAAACCAATTCTAATTAATTTTGATTTTAACGAACAAAATATTCTGAAGTACAAAAACATTGCCAATGCTGGCAACAAAAAGTATCAAAATAGACGATTCTGTCTTAATAATCTATTATTAAATGAAATATATATAAAAAAAATAATAAGAGAAAACGATAAATTATTAAAGTAGATAATTACGCTCTGTTCGGATATTAAAATAAAAGCAGACAAAAAATATTTTTAGTATATCTTAGCAATATAAATATTTTTTAATTACACAAACTAAATGTAAATATTATAATCATAATGTATTATAATGTCAATCTTTTGAAGTCATTCTTTTGAACCTAACACCATCTATTCTTTATTTCATGGCCAAACATTTTTCTTGACACCCTTTTCCCAAAATAACATCACATCAGCACTTGTTATTAATAATATTTAAAATATTAATTCAATTCCATAAATTCAGTAATTGGCTTAGAAAAAAATGATATGCTTATTTTGTACAATATATTGATTCCTTCCCTGTAAATAATCTTTTATTTTAATCATTAATTCTGAGAATATTGCAAGATGCTCCTAGACTATATATATATATATATATATATATATATATCATATGTTAAATCAAAGGATGTCAAGATCTTTTCTAGAAACAAAAAAAAAAAAAGAAAGAAAGAAAGAAACCCTGACAAGTAAAAGTTACAAAGTTATGCTGGCCGCACTTTATTGTAGTTACAGAAGTAATTTTCTTAATTTACCTTCTTAGAACGGAAGTATTGTTACAAGTGACATGTGTTATAGTGCTTTTGCTCTTTTTGGTGACATTTTACGCTATATAATTTTGGTATACAAATAGAGAGAGAAAGAGAGAGCATTTTTTTAGTACATTTCATACAGAAAGTTTTATTTTTTATGCCACAGCAAAAATACTTCATTTCGTAATTTTCTTAGAAAAATACTGATATTTATCAGCAATTCTTCATTTAATTTATGACCTCTTGGTTTGAATAATAACACACTGAATGCAAGGCCATAAAATAAATGAACAATCGTTAATGTAAAATAATAAAAATACTTATGATGGAAAATTTATTTCTTTAAGTGAACATCAACTTACCTAACCCCGAAAAACAGTTCAACTTAATAAGCGTTTTATAAGTAAGCTTATAGTTTTTATTCTGTGATAGTGGCATGTCTAGGCACACAAAGAATGGTAGTAGCAGAATAATGATGTCACAAAATGTGGATGTAATTTTATTATATTTGCTGCAATTGGTGGGAAAAAGGGTATGTATTTTCGATACGATTGGTGATTATTTATTGACGAAGGCTGTGGCTCATTGTCAATAATTATCTATATTAGAAATTCTAAAAGTTAAATTTATGATATTTTTGTAGAAATATTTTCTTTGCATGCTGTTGCGTTGGATGGACCGCAAATATATTCATTGCGGTTAAGCTAAAAATGGTATGTTACAAATTACCCTTAGACATATTATCAACCATATCAAATTACCCATAGACAAATTATCAACCATATCAAGATCATGTTTCTTCAACACGAAAAAAACCTTATTATCAAAACCAGTATAAGTCTTATCATCTCCAACGCCAAACAACTAGGGTGCAACCACACACATATCAAACATTTGGACAGATTAGGAGTCAAGGTGCTTAGAAAATACCAGAACCAACTAATCATTGTGACCATTGTTTACATAATGACTTAGTCGATCAGAAAAGTAATAATATTGGAAACACTGAACTGAAAGAAGATAAAGAAAAATTATGACCTTTACTGTTTGTCGAGATTATGTTCCCATTATTCTCACAAAGGTTTATGACATAGGATCTAACGTATCAATAATTACTAAGAAACTTTTGTCTCTAATTAAATATAGAGAAAAACCTTCTAAAGTTATCAATTCATTAAATTTCACGATTCAATCTGAATTACTTAACTATTAAGGTTTCAATAAAGATAGGAGAAATTGAAAGGGCTACGGAATTGTTAACTATTAAAATTAATACTTCGTGTTATTTATTTTCTTTAAAGGATATGGATACCTTCCACTTACGATTAGATATTCTTAATTACCTTGTCATGCAATAAGGAAAAAACTTAAATTATAAAATTTCTAAATTACATGTGTCGTCAATCTTTGTATGTCTGTTTAAGAGAAATACAAGTATGATGAAGAATTCGTCATACTTGGTATGATGAAGAATTAGGAACTTCGAATAAAGGGAATTGGGTGTCACCTTACACACTGTGTCTTCAGAATGCAATTTAAAAGCATATTCACTTTAAAATACTGCAGCAGAAAATTTAGTTCACTTGCTAAGCAATTTCTCACATATTTTTTCAGAAGACCGTCACAACGTTGGTCTTATTAAGCTCGAGCTTCAGAAAGTTGTACTCCCTTCTGAATCGCCAGCGTCCTTACTCCCCATATCGTAATTCACCTCAAGATAACAAAGAAATTGAGACTCGGACAAAGACACCTTCAGAAGCAAACATTATAAAACCATCATATAGTCCTTGCCCCTGCAACAATAGTTGTGAAGAAAGATGAAGGTAAAAAGACGTGAATGTGTATTGGATACAAAAAATTAAACTAAATCGCTAAAACAGATACAACTTCAAAAAAAAAAAAAAAAAAAACTAATGTCTTATTAGATCAGGTAACAAAAGCTCAATATTTTTTACATTTGATTAAACGTCATGTTATTGGTATATTGAAAAACAACTTTTGGGAATTATGAGTGTCTGGGGCTACCTTTTGGATGGAAAGATGCACTCAATAGTTTCCCGAGAGCTATTAGACAAATTTTACATAAGTATCAGATAAATTTTGCTCTAAATTACTTTGATGATATAACGTATTCAGACAGTTGGAAAGATCATGTCCAACGTCTAAGAAAAATGCTTACTATCTGTGAAAAAGAGAACAGAAAGTTAAAAAAAAATCTGAATATCAATTTGATAAAGCAATAATTAAATTTTTAGGATATCATGTTTCAAAAGGGCAAAATTCTCCACTTAGTATTAACATCGAACCTATAAATTGATTAAATTCTGCAGAAAAATAAATAAATAAAAAAGTAAAAGGACCAAATATTTTGGTAACCTCAATTTTTATCACAAGTTTATTAATAATCATGCAAAACTAAGGTTACTCCTAAACAAGTTGCTTAAAAAAGAATCTACATGAGATTGATCAGAAGAATGTCGGCAAGCTTTGCTAAATAAAACGAACTCTTTAATTTCCAAACTAATTTTATCCTTTTTTCATCCAAATTATTAATGTCATTTATATGTAGATGCATCACAAAAAGCTCTTGGAGCTGTTTTAAAACAAGAACCCTCTCATGGTTCACAACATCCCGTTTCTTTTCAGTCCAAGCAATCAAAACCTTATAAGAGGAACTATGCCATCATGGAACTAGAATGTCTTGTCATAGCAGAAAAATACTATCTCATTATTTATATGAGAACCATTTCAGAATATAAACAGATCCTGATGCTCTCGTATGGCTAAAAAATGTAAAACTTTTAACTGGAAGATTATTTAGACTATAAATCATCTATGTTTGAATATAAAATCGATTACAAAAAGGAATTTTCTAATTTTGAAGCAGATATGCTTTCTAGAAACCTTATTTCTCTCCAAACTATTTAAAAGGAATATTTACTTCAGAAGGAAAAATTCATTTATCAGCAAAAATTTGATAATGAAAATGATCCCAAATACATTAAATCAATGATACCGGGACTATCAGTAAGAAAGGCATCTTTAAAATTATTGCTCCTTTTTCTTTAAGAAAAAGATTACTTGAAAAACTTAGTCATCCAGGAGGTTAAGAAGTACCGAACTTAATATCAACATTATTTTACTCGAAGGATATAATTAGACATTCGCAATTATGAAAAACATTGTGATGTTTACTAATTTAATAAAAGGTCTCATCAATAAAGGTTTGAACTCTTACAAGTCAGAGGAAGCTTTCGAAATGCTCTTTATTGATACTGTACAGGTGGGCTAAATAACTACAAGTCCACATACAAATATATTTACATGTCATCATTGTTTATACAACAAGGTACATTTGATATTTACCATCTAAAAATGTTACAACTGAAACTTATACTAACTGTTTAAAGCAAATTTTCATTTTTCAGGCTCCAAAAGTTTTATTAAGTGTTAGGAATGTTGCATTTACATAATCGAGATTAAAAAAAAAAAAAAAAAAAAAAAAAAAAAATTCTGACGCGATAGCAGTGTCAAAGATTAACTTTCACTTTCATTCACAAACCTATGGAAATGTTGAAAGAGTCAGCCAGTCGATCACTGTCGTTTAAATTGCAAAATAAAAGAAAAAAAATTCTAAAAAAATTCCTTGAACAAATTTTTCAGGGAAGGTTACTCAAAAATACAATGACATCCCTCATTCGGTTACATCCAATCCACCTTCCTATTTAATATATGGTAAACTATATACTTCTTCAGTAGATAATTAAACTTATCCACTTGTTCGTACAGCAAGGAAAATTGCATTATGATGTACTCGGGAGCATCATGAAAAGAATTAAGTTCATTATGACTTGCATTATCAGGCTTCAACATTTAAGAAAGGTGATGTTAGAAGAATTCGAATATCCTTATACCAGGAAACTTACTTCATCAGATTCTGACCTTGCATAATCTTAAAACGATTATCCGAGGGGACTTACGAAATTGATAAGCCAATTCAAATAAGTAGTAAGGATTATGATATTATCTATGCATCACGACTTAGGTTCCTCATGCAGCGCATGAGTTTTAGATAATGAATGCCCATCAATCAATTTCGTCTAATATATTTTCTGCAATAAAGAGGACAACCCAAACATGTTATTATTTATCTATATTTTTACACATGAACATACTTTGTTTGAAAGACTCGGGTAATGATATACATTTAAATATCCTATGTTTGATAATATAAATTATCTCATCCTAATATTCAAGTATCTGCTTTTGTAAGTATGGAGTATCGTATTTTAATATTTTATGTAGCATATTATTTTGAGTGCATGAAGTATCCCATTCGAGAATTTTATTTCTTATTTTAGTAGAAATAATTATCTAATTACTGAATTTATTAGATACCTGATTTTGAGTTAATAAAGCATCTTATGTTAAATTTTATTAGGTATCTTTTTTTGAGTCTAAATAATATACGTTCCTTATTTTCCTCCATTTTAGAAAATTATTATAATTTTGATATAAATGGTTATATTCTATTAATGAATATCACAAGGTATTAATCTGGATGTTGCCTTAAATTATTATATTTTAATATGAATATGCAAGTTCTATTTATGACCAATTAAAGGTAATTATACGAACGTAGCCTCAAATGTTTCATGCATCAAGTTGAAACCCTCATAGTTTAAGTAACTGAGCAAAACACTTTGAACTAGATATGAACTGTGACCATTCTTTACTGTCAACTTAAATATAAAGTATTACTATCAAAGCAACAAATCTTCAATGTGAAGGCGAACATATAGTATTATTATAAAGATAACAGTCATACAGTGTTGAATTTGAATATGTGGTATTATTATAAGTCTTGAATTCGAATCCAAATATTTGTATTAATATTTCTCCTATATAAACTGTTATTCTGTATCATGTTATAGCGTTTGGCAAAAATTTTAATTCATAGATTCTGTATTGATATTGTTACTACTTTTTTATTTTTGTTCTTATATTTCAATATGTGTCAATATTTGAATATGTGCTCTTATATTTCAATATGTAATCCAAGAGTTTTTCTCAAAGGCCAAATTCATAAGGGTTCATTTTACTTCTTAATGATTGTAATGTAGCTGGAATTAAGACCTGCGCCCTTCCAGATGCATTCTTTTGAAAGGGGAGAGATGTGATATAATTTTGATGAATAATGTAACCTTATCTAAATACTCTAGTAACAACATTTCTTAAGAATCTAATATTATCTGAAGAAGCATGGTAACAACCTTTTGTACCCAAGGCCTTGAGTATGATTCTTGGAATGTTGTTTACTGCAATACTATCGGCTGATGCCCTAGAATGCGGTAGTCATTGTATTACTTTACAGGGAACGAAGGGCAAATGCTCCCTAACCTTCAAAGGGACAACACTATGTATGAACGTATTGTAAATATGTTAACCTAGATATATCATATGTAAAATTCAATGAATTTTCATTACTTGGTAGAGCTGAAAAATTAATACTATACAACAGCTTTTATGGATCTCTGTGTATGTGCGAATGATGTACATTATATATAAAATGAGAAAATAGTTTTCATAACTTAATAAGGATTATATCCAGGTTGGATAAGGCCAAGACTTGATTGAGCTAAACCCATAAGAACTGAGTAGGTAAAGTGCATACTCGATCATGCATGTTTTTTTCAGTGATGCTAGCCGATAGGATATGAAGTTGTGCGGTGGAAGCCGAAATTCCCAGTTGGAGTGCAGAGCGATCTTACGTAATATATAAAATAATTACAATAATTAAATAATATCAGACGCAAATAATCTCGGAAAGATATGAGTTGGAATAGCAGAAGTATTTTTAATTGAGATCTTAACACCATACGTTATACGGTTTTTTTTTCTCTCTTGGAAACGATTTTTTCTCCTTGAAAACGAAGGAATAAACTACAATAATTTAATAACTTCGGAAAAAAGTCAGAAAAATTCACTTTCTTTCAATATCTTGCATCATACAGTGACACACCAGAAAAAAAAATCAGAAAATGACCTAAAAAGGGATGATTCTGAGATTCATCTATATGAAAGATAAATCAATCAACAATAACTCCAAAGCTTTCAACCACAGATGTAAACGCTTAATTTAGACATTTGAAAGACATTTTCTTGAAAAAAAAATCATCTTTCAGAGATGTAGTACTTTAGGTTTATGTTCGAAAATAGATTATGAATAATGATATATCGACAAAGCTATTTTGGAACCGCTACAATAAGGATAATTGCATTCGAACTTTAAATCTGATTGGACCTCAAAGTGGTCATGTAGCGTGATGTTGATATTATGAGGGTGTGATGAAAAATTAAAAATCATTCCTGTTTTATGAGAGATTTGAAATAGATGAAAAAATCATAACATAGCAAAGTGAAATACTCAGTTTTTCTTATCATTGAAATTCTGGGAAATACACATTTAGGAATATTTAATAACGATATATAATGATTGATGTATCAAAAGTAGCTGAAAAAAGCAATGAGTCGAAAACAATACAAAAAGTACATTTGTTTAGTTATACAATCAATTCCTATAATTTTATGAATCAAAGATTAATACGAATGAAATTGTAGAACACACATTTAGTTATGCGTATAGTAAATACTCCCATTAATATACCATACAGGTTAAAAAAATAGAAGCCAAATAAAAATATTGTTCTCCTGAAATGAATTAATACTAAAAAAAATATGTTTATTAAAATTAGAATTTTACGGAAAAAATTTGATCATTTAAAAATCCATAAGTTGTGGAATAAGTTTAATACAAATGTAAAGCCAATATTGTAGGGCGAGAATATTTGTTATAGAGTATGCAGTAAGACAGAGAGAGAAAAAAAATCTTAAGATAAGGGAATATAATGTAACTTTACTGAGAGATTTCACAAAATTTTACTGTAAATTGGAGAGTAAAACCAGTTTGGAGAACCCTAAACAATTGAGGATATGGTCGGCTTACCAAACATTGCTTTTTCAGATTGTTAAATCAAGGATAACAAAGAAGAGAGAGAAAACTTGAAATAAGTACACAAATATTTATATATGTATATAGGAAAGAGTGAAAGAAAGATAGTGAAAATGTTAAATATTCTCGAAATTAATACCAGTATTTTAAAATCAAACTGCATATGAACTTCAGTTTCCTCACAAATAATTTTGTGGTCTTGTTAAATTTTAGCTGAATTTTTTTCTAAGCCGAGCAATGCATTCTTCAAAAATTTATAACAGCAGGAAAAATAAGGAAATGAATTTTAAGAAATGTATGTAAGTACAATCGATCATTGGATTACTAAGTTCTTGAACGCTAAATAGGCATTCAAAGTTACTGTATCATTTTAGAAACTTAGATATTAAAACAGGCATTTGAAATATAAATAATGACTGTTTTGAAATTTCGAACTTTTTTATAGCATTCATTTTTCGAATATATAAGCTCAGTCAACTTGGCTAAGGCTGAGTGATTATTTGATCAAAACATGCTTCTTTTGTATTCAATTTGAGGTAAAAAAAAAAGACATTATTAACAAAGAAATTAACATTTAAAGTATATGTAAATAAAAAAAAATTAGTTCTTAAATTTCTGAAAAATCAATCTACTGAGGTTAAAGTTATTCCAAATAATTTTTCTAATATACTCAGAGGTTTCTTCAGAAAGGAAAAGAGAAACAATCTAACAATGTTAATAGTAAATAAAGTAAATAAAGCAATTTATATCATTTATTGAATCGAAAATAATGTACAAATTAATAAAATCAGTAATTATTTATAAATACAAACGGCCAATCTATTACAATCGAGTAATAAATGCATGCAATCTTTTCAATTTAGACAAATTTTTATTCGCTATTTAAATAAGACAAAATAGCTTTTATGTTGCAAGAAACTTATTTATCATGTTCTGTCAACAAAATTTAAAATTTTTAAAAATTTTTTAAAAGTTATGCATAATATTTGATATAATTATGTTAAACACTTTTCAAATAACTCATCATGTTGTATCTCATTTCATTCCTTACTAAATACCCATAAAAGTAGCTATACACTATAATAAATTATCAAAATTGTATGAAATTATATGGTATTAGAATAAAAAGGCTATTCATAACATTGGTCTAGATCCAAATCTAAATACTAATAAAGCGTAGCACACACATAAATACATCTAATCTATTATTCAAAGGAAGAATGAAATAAAATAAAAAAAAAAAATAAATAAATAAAGCACAACGTTCTCTTTATGTGTGACTAATATATTCCTTCTATATTTATAGTTCCTATGACAGTTTTATATTTACATTATACTTAAGCCTAAGGGGTAATGTCTTCGAGCTGTATTGGCAGGTCAAAAATAATTTAGGCAACGAATCAATATTCACATACCTTTTAATAGTCCGTTTCTTGTTGCCAGAGCCTCATGAAAATTACAACGGCTGCAAAATCTTTGAGTAATCACCAGTTAATGACAAAACCACCTTCAACCACAAAATTATCAAATAATAGCATCAGTCATTGAAATCCAGTTTTTCCGACAAGCCAATGGCGTGGCATCACGGCTCGGCTGTCAATCAATCGCCCCTTCTGAGTCGTCATTGGACAGCACGAGCCACGCCTTAGTCAGCCGTATCTGCCAATTGCAACCGCTACCGAATTGCGCATTTAAAAAACAGTAGTAACAAGGGTAAATGCCTACTAGATATTTATAGAACTTCTGATACGATTTTGATCTTTTTTTTCCCACATAGGTGAAGGAAGTTAAATTTAGAGGATCTTTTGGACCTTGTGGCATTTGTCTTTTCCATTTTATTTTGTTGTTAGACAGCTAACGGTGGTAATTTTAGTAGCGAATCTGTCTCTACAGTTGAAGGATCGTATGTTAGGTATTTGTAAGCAGGTATTCTAAAACTATTTGTAGAAATTTTCTCTCATTACTTTTCTAGGAAGTCAGGATCATTTGTTATACGGCTTAGGATTCTATACGACAAGTTTGTTCAACTTTTTGTGTTTTGTAAGTTTGTTCCATTTTTTTTCTCCCCCATTGTCTGGATTTTGATTTTTGTGGTTTCAAGAAATTACTTGGGACCTGTTACGAGGTGCGAAACCTTTCATTTAAGCCAAAACAAAACTATTATTAGAAGAGGTTTAAATTTTTTTTTTTTTTTTTTGTTGGCAATTTTTCTCTGAATGAATTTTTCCTGTTTTATATTCAACAGGAAAATAAAAAAAACTTGTGTGAGAAAGTGATTAAATCGTGAATATTTAAGCAGATGGTTCTATGTCATCAAACACGGAAATTATTAGTTTTTTCAACAAACTTCCTTCTATATTTTATTGCCCTTTTTTTTATGTAAAAATTGTAAGCCTTAAATAGGAAAAAAATTAAGAATCTAATTTTTTGAAGATATGTCACAACCATATTTATCTATTGAAAATGTGTTCTAGAAACATATGTAAAATTAAAATAAAGGTTCATTTTTATACAATTACTCTTTCGGACGAGTTTTTTTTTTTTTTTTTTTTTTTGCATAATTTCTAAAATTCCGTGGTAAATGAATTTTTACATGAAATAAGAAATAATTATAGTTATATATTGTACTTAGTAAAATTTAATAGAAATATACATATAAAATAAACAAATGAATCAAATAAAATGAAAATAATGTTTTAAATATTAAATAATGTTTAATAAATAATGTTTTCACATAAAATGATAATCACTTTTATTCTGATTGTTCAATCAAATTAAAATCGCAATTTCTTTCACTTTAATTTTTTGGTTATTTTTTTCCTCAGAGAATATTGAATGAAAAAAATTATCTTTGAGCAATTTATTTGCCAATTTGTTGGGCTTTCGCGATTTTCTCTTCATTATCATCGGGGACTTTAGATCATTTGAATTGCATTGAATTACAAATTCTTCCCAACCAAAATGAAACACGATTAGGTAAATTAAATGAAGACAAAAGTGAAGTGAAGTTATTTAGAGATATTGATATATAAATTAAACCGATTGAAAGCAAAATGAAGGGAGATAGAGGATAACGACTTGCTGATGAAGATTTATAATTTGAATTGTAGCAAATTAATTAGTTCTGCTGATTGAAGAGAATTCTATTTAACTATTGAGAATTGTTGAAATCCGAATTTGTGAATTTTGGTATGCCATAATTTTTTATTTAAATCATAGTCTATGCTTGTTAAATTAAAATAGGGTTCGATAGAGAATTGTTGTGCAGAACTAATTAATAAATTATTTTGAGTTCTTCTTACGTATCTTGAATAGGAGTTCAATATTTATTGCTTGATATATTCAATTAAGATATGGTGCAAGAGCGGAATGATGAAGCGCAATCGTTACAACTTTTTTGAGCTCTCTAATCAGATCAATAAATATTCTCAGAATTCAACAGCTTAGAAATTTTTGAAATTGTGAAGTATTTCCGAAATAACTGTTTTCAGACGATAAAAAATTCACCTTCAGACCATAGAAAATTCGACTTAAATTTGGAGCGTGTCCTGTGGTCTAAAAGTAACATTAAAAAATTCATTTTTATTATTATATCAAAGTTAACAGAGACGTTTGATTAATCGACTTAGTTTTTTTTATTTCTAAAATTTTTTAATAAGTATCGTTCTTCGAATAGTTTTTTTTTCCTATTTTAATACTTCAAATCTTCTTAGCCCTACCTTCCCTCACCCCTTATATAGATGAAATAGTAAATTTACTGTATTTAACAAAACATTCTTTTCTAAAAATCGTCCCATAAATATAAGGTTTGCCTTATACGGTGTTAGTTGCGGTCGCCTAGAAGTCATGGTCGCGAACGCGCAATCGGCGTTGTTTCCGTCAAGTCATGAGTTTGAACCTGATGTCACTGAAGACCTTCTTCTCTCTTTTCAACAAACATTATTTCTGATATTTAAGATCCCCCTTGAATACTATCCCAAATAAATGTGTTCACAAAATATACAGATATGGATTTCAAATTTTTAAACCGATGTTTGAAATCTGCTTGCAATTCTTCCAATTTTTCTTCATGTTCATGTAATTTTTCTTTTTTGATATTAATTAGCCACCCGAAGAGCAGTTGTTTTAGTGGAATCACTTTTGGCGTACCAGATCATTTTTCAAATTTAATTATATTTAGTCCAAATATATTCAATTTAATAATTTATCGCCTGCTTTAATTTTAATTACATGTTGCTGATATAATAATCAATTTAATAATTTATTGTTTGCTTTAATTTCAGTTACATGTAGCTGATATAATAATCAATTTAATAATTTATCGTTCACTGTAATTTTAATATCGGGAAAGTTTACTATTGTCCATTTTTTGATATTTCATTTTTTTTTTTTTTACTTTTTTCTCTTTATGAATGTTATGATAGGTTTTATAAGTTCCACTAAAAAGCTCAAAATAATATAATTTGATAGACATTTTACAATAAGTTAAAATTATTTAATTAATATGTCTAGTCATAATATTTTTTGAATAAGCAAAAAACAAGACCATCTGATAAGGAAACCATTATTATAATACATGACTATATACAAAAATAAACAAATATTCTGCGCACGCCGGAATAGTGTTGCACAAGTCCTTTCAATGCACTAGTAATGTGTAATAGTTCGCGAATTAATTAGTAAGAGAAATAGAAAAGCAAAATATGAAGTCCTACAATATAAACGCAACTTAAAATCTGTGCAAAAAATATTAGCTTCTCTGTTTATTTAACATTATTCAGAGAAACAAAAAAGTTCTGTAGTAATTGAAGAAATATAGATTAAAAAAAATTCTATAGCAGCGGCACTTATTACAACGAAGAGCCGGATGCAATTCTAAGAACTATATTTGAAGCAAGCACTCATACATATATCTTCAAAGAAAAGCTCTTCCCTTTCCAATATTCTTTTAATAACTAGTATATGTGTGTGTGTGTGCAGTTAGTAATGTGCGACTTTCTCCGTCTGCAATTTTATCCATTGAAATTAACTGGGTAAGCAGTTAAGTGATGGGGGCTGTTATTGAAAAGAATTTATTGCAAAACAATACAAAAATATAAAGCATCCATTTAAAATATCTAATTATTATTCTGTGTAGGTTTATTTTATTTTGAGTACTAGTTTGCAGTTTATATATAAGTATACAAAGCAATATTCATTTGTGTTATGTAATCTATTTGACAAATCTTAGAATGATTTGAATTAGAATTATCCTTAGAATTTATAATTTTTTTTACCAGTTTGCTCAATGCATTTAAATAACTAAGTATTTAATATTAAAGTTGTAATAGTTTAAGGCAAACTAGCAACAGCCCGCTTTTTTTCGAGCAATTTCTGGGTATACAAATCATTATAATACGAAGTTATGTTGGTATTTTAGCATTTATTGATCTTGCTTTTTAACATAGGTCTTTGACCGCTCCAAAAAGAATAAATTTAAAGTTTATCTTACTGTGTATTATCTTGCCGATCCGTTATTAAATTGCTTTGGAATATTTAAAAGTATATTCGTTATAAAAATGAAGAACAAATTTTAATTAGAAAATTATGAAGAAGGAAACGTTCTTAGGGTTATATTTTATTTAAATAATTATAATTTTTTTTTTCAAGATAACAGTTTTTTTTTTTTTTTTTTTTTTTTTGAGGCATTCGATTTCAATTCTCACAACTACGACATATAATGTGGTGATTTATTCAAGGTTCATTGACTCTCCCAAAATAAACCATTTTATTCAGTACTATCATTATACGAATATTCTTTCCTCCAACTTCATATCTGTCTTTATTCAGATTATAATCTGAATTTTCAAATTCTTCTTCGACCGTAAATTATTAACAGGAATAAAGTTATTAATTTAAAAATCGCATTGGAGAAATGCTTTCTTAAAAACCATCTGAAATTTATACCTCTAATGAATATTTGGAATATATTTCTTAAGATAACAGAATTTTAAATACTTTTGTGTGAGGTACCACCATAGTATATCTCAGAATGCGACTTCAAAAGGCTATCGGAAAGAGATAATGGTAGAAGTTGAGAAAAAAAAAGTATGAATTCTCTAATCCATAAAAAATTATAAAGATTTTTCGTTTGGTAATAGTTTGTAATTACTACATAATAACTGATGATTAAAAAATAATAATTTAATACTACTGTATTAAAATTCGTGTAATATTAATATATCACTGTCGTTCAAAAGACAGTGTGCCTCTCTGACATTTCGACTTTTTTTTTCGAAATCTCAGAAAATTTTGTTATAATAAATAGCATTTATAGTCCCTCTAGTATAAAAACTAGCTTAACAAAATTCACAAAGTCTATTACTATGTGTTCGAGAGTTAATTATATCAAATCTATTATATTACTTATATAATTAACGAATAATTAATTGATAAACAATTAAAAATAACTAGCTGAAATATTCGTTTCCCCCACGGATAAATTTAAAAACTTAACAATCCGGCTAGAAAGTATAAAATATTCGTAATGAGCGTTCACATCCAACATTGAGAAGACAACATACCCGAAAATTAATCAAATTTAGTTTCATTTTATGATGCAAAGATAGCTCTTAAGCACATGCGTGATCAATAATTTGTCCTAAAATGATAATTAAATAGGAAATATCAGAATATGGATGAATAGCTTAGCTTCGCAGGTAATACTTATAATATCAAACTATTGGGTAAATATTAATAAACAATCTGAGGAGTATTATGTCTCTTGATAAACTCTATATATCTTTTAAATATCTTTTAATATAATCTTAAAAATATCTTTTTCCTTTCCTTTCCCTAATGTGAATAAATTTTCAGTTCTGCTGACTGCAAACACAGCTTGTGAAAGGTCTTCGACATTTGTATTTCAATACTTTCCACGAATTTGCCTGTTTGTTCTTGCAGCTATTTTATCAGATTTAGTTTCACATTAAATAAGCGGTAGCTTTTTATGAAATGTAAACAAAACGCACAAACCACGCTGGTCAAACTAAATTTTACTTTTCGAAAGAATAGTTTTTACCTGTGTGCGATGGCTCATAGGGGAAAAAATCGTAATTTGGCTGCAAAAAACAAACGATGATTGCATATAGCGCGGTCTCAAATAATAATAATGAAAAAAATCTCTATAAAGTATAAATTATAAGAAGAAAAAGAAACCATGACTTCATGTGATTTAATATACACTAGAGCTATGCATTGTAGGACCAAATATAGACCATGACATCATTTGACGTAATATGTGCTAAATTTAATAGAAGTACAAAAAATTGTGTGTGCGTACTTATCGATCAATTCAATTATGAATTTTCTTAAATAAAATGTAAAGCTAATTTAGGTGAAAAAATATTTCGAGGTCATCACCAAGAAGACTCATAGTTTCTGTGTGCTAAATTTCATATTTCTGGACCATTCAATTTTTGAGCTATTACATCGACACATAAAAACTTTTCCTTTTATTAATATAGATCCGGTCTGAAACGAAGACTAATGTGTCTAAACTAATCATAACCGTTATTACTTAACTGATTACAACAATTGAAATCGCATTAAAAATCTCTACAAAAGGCGCATCTTTTGAGCAGAAAAAAATATGGGAAAATTATAACATCTGAAAAATAATGAAAAATGGTGGGTGGGTGGAATGTGACTTTCGAAAAATAACACCAAAAATAAATTTTAAAACTTTTATTTTTTTTTTGTAGGGAGTAGGATTATGGTTCCTTCAATACATCAGCAAAACACTCGAAAAAGTCGGAAGGATACAATAGATGGTGTGATCTGGTGATAAACAGACTTCAACTCTTATATAGTGAGAAGATATATTATTATTATGTTGAAGGATACATACATAGTTATGTTGTTATATATTATTATTATTATTATACATTATTGCTGATATTAACTCCTTTCACAAACCAGTTTCATAATCCTTCTCGAAGTCCGGTTTGAAAAAGCAACAAGTTATTTTTTTTAACAAGTTATTTTAAATGAAAGAAATTCTTTAATTATAATTACATAAGTGATTTTAATGTAAGATTGCACTTAAATTATTTCACAGTTACGTTAAAATAAGCAATTCTCAATGAAATTGCTGTATGAAAACCAATTGAATCTTTTCCAGTTTTTTAATTAAAAAAATCCTTATGTATATGAGAAGGAACATTTTTCCATTATGAAATCTATTTTTAGCTTTTCAATAATGCTAAGAACTAATATTATTAAAAAAGAGAGAGAGAGAGAGACAAAAATTCCTTTAAACAAGTAATACTTTAAAACTATTTCAAGTTTTAATCAGATATTCTTATAATTATTTTGAAAACACTTTGATTGCTTAAGTATACCGTTATAAATCACTTTCTGTTTTACTTTCACTAATATTAACGTAGTACATTCTTCTTTTTTTTAAATTTTAAGAAGATTACGGAAGTTCGTTTATTAAAATAAAGCACTAGTACCTGATGTGTTGCAAGTTATCTCGTAATTTTTGGCAAAAACCATTGGGTAGTAAGATGGATCAACATCAAATCTGTCAGATCTTAAGTTTTCACATCGGTGTTTCATGAATGGGGAAGAGAGTAGGATACCATCTCATGTGTCTACTTCGATATCTAATCGTGGCTCAAAATTATACGAATTACATATAGGCTATATCGGTCCTTTGGAACAAACAAAAATTGTGAGAAACGTTCAAACATAATACAAATATAATTTCATACAATATGTGTTCAACTACATATTATTTGAATGATTTTTATTAAAACCAGAATAAAGTGAAGCTTTTAGAAGGTCGGTGAGAATTTTTTTACATCAGGATTATATTCTACTCGCACTCACTTCTATTACCGATTGATTGATTATTTACATCACACTTAGAAGCAACAGGAGGGCTATTGGGGACGAACCTCTTAATTTTGAGCATTGATCAAGCGATGAATACGATACTAGATCTGGCACCTTATTCTCCTAACACTGCCCCAAAGTGGGAACCTAAAGCCTCGACAGATTTAACATCTGCCCCGCTGCATGGCGTGTCTTAAAAGCTAACATGACTCTTAACTTAATGAACAACGTCGGTCACTAACCCGCAATCTCAATCACTCTGCTACTGCGACTTTCTGACTAAGAAGAATCTATTACTTTAATCTTATCACATATTCTACTCACTAATAATGTA
>BMAW01010936.1:28168-78785 GCA_019974015.1 Nephila pilipes | reverse complement strand
AATCTATTACTTTAATCTTATCACATATTCTACTCACTAATAATGTAAATGTATTATGTCGCAATTTGATATAAATGCTACATTTGTTACACTATAACATATATGTAACCTCAAAATGTAAACGTTTATATATATATATTCATTCATTGCCAAAAATATTTGCGCACCAAGAAAGAATTCACAGAATAAAACGAAATTTTACATAAGTATGTTAAGTACAACGTTGATGTAAGTGATTACAAAATCAAAACAAAATGATCATTTATTGTAGGAAAAATTACAAATGAATGGAGGTTTTAGTACCCTATTGGGCCACCTTTAGCATGAATGCATGATGTGATACAGTCGGGCATTGAGGCATACAAGTTCCGTATGATGTCCTGCGACATCTCACATCTAATTCCACAGTTGCTGTAAACGCGCTTTTAATTCAACCAAACTCGTAGGCAAACAACCTACGAGTTTGGTAGGCTGTCTTAACTTACCGTCCTAAATGATACCAAATATGCTCGATCTGTGATAAATCCGGGATTGAGTAAGCCAGGGAAGGGAGGAAATGTTGCTGAGTCAGTCCTGTGAAACCCTTGCTGTGAGTGGGCGAGCATTGTCCTTTTGAAGAATGGCTCCTGGGAGCCCTGTCTTGAGTGTCAACACATGTGGCTGAAGAATGTCACGAACGTACGTCTGGGCTGTCACGAAGCCGTGGATCAATATAAGGGATGACCATGTGTCGTATGCGCTGGCACCCGATAAAATCACACCAATCATTGGGGGTGGTGTGCGGCAGTACAGTGAACACAGCATTGAGACGTTCAATACGGGAGCTCCACGATTGTCATTATTTCATCAATTGGATCTAGATTCATCGCTAATGACGACCTGATTCCATTCGGTAGCAGTCCAATCCCTTCGATCGCGACACTACTTCAAATGGAGGTGGCTGTGAGTGGATGTCAATGGCCAGTACACGTAATGGTCGCCGCGATAGCAACTGTCTTTTAGCCAGGTACCTTGCGATAGTACGGACTGACACAGAGGCACGTAGTGAAGGTGCTGCCTGTGTATAGGTGATGGACAATGAGACAGTTGGTGCTATACGTGCGTGTCGTATGATGTAACGATCTTCTCTATTATTGATTTGTCGAGAGAGTCCAGGACTGGGTCACCGTGTAACAGACCTCTCTCTTATCCATTGGTTCCAACATCTGAGTGTAAAGTAATAACGGCCTAGGTAGCGAGCTACTCGCCTAGCCGACCACCCGGTTTCCATCATCCCTATGATTCTTCCCCTCTCGAACTCTGACAGCTGCTCGTATTGTCTCCAATGGGGGCGTAATGACATATCTAGTTAAAAAGCGTCCCTCTGCAATCGATTAAATACATGCAAACAAGCTCTGCTTACCTGTTTTATAATCCAAGGGGAACGAAGTTTAATGTCCTCTGGTAGCACTACGCAATGCGCAATCATGCTGCATTTCCAATCATTTACATATCTGCCTGACACATACTTTCATGCCAAGTTTCGTAACAATTTCACTTTTCCGTCTTGGTGCGCAAATTTTTATGGTGATGAGTGTATATATCTTGATATTATTTTCACTTTTGAAATTTATCTTCTGAACGCAACTCCAGGTTAAGAAGTATTTGATTGTGTTCAAACACATTTAGAGTCTAAGAAAGATTTTGCTTTGTTTACATGCCGAAGTAAAAAGCTAAGGATATGTTTTGCAAGTCTGTTTGTTAAGGCTTTGCTTTGGACAAATAAGATTTTGTTTTGAATACTAAGAGTGAAAGATAAGAATGCTCAAGAACTATACAATTCTTCCTTTTTTCGAGTTGTTCTATTAAGAAAGCGGGATTTGGAGAGTAGTTATTATCAAGTAGCGTAGCATATGACTTGATGAAGTGTTGAAACCACTTGTGTTGAAAAGGAACACTTCTTATCATGATAAACATTGAGATCTTTTTCATCTTCAAAAGTGTTAATCATTTTGAAAGAATTTGGCGAAAAACACCTGCGAATTTCCCCTCTTAAAACATAAACGATATATAGGATTTCATCTTTAATGATATTATGTTGCATAATTGTTCTGGAAGAAATACAATTATTTTGTTAAGAATTTTTAGCGAAACAATCTCACCAAATGAGTTTGGTGATTGGAAAAAGAAGTCCCTGTAGTCTTCTTCAGTAGTCTCTGTTTTGCCGTCTAATAATTTAAGTAAGAATCGAATATACAACTGGATACTAAAATAACTGACTATAGATCTCTCATCTTGTATCATAGAGTTATTATGGCTCACATCAAACTAAATCTACTGATGGTTTGCAGCTACTTATTGGGCAAAGTAATATAATGCAAAGAGTAAAAAGGAAAATGAAGAATGAAATACATTAGACAATGGAAAAAACATGGATACAAAAAACATTATGTACATACCGTTGATAAAAAAATTATTTGTATATTCTAATACTTTTAATTTTTAACTGAATAAAAACAGATATTTTGATAGAAATAGTTCTAACACAATAAATTTACCCGGAGTCTTAGATTAAACACGAAAAATTTTGATAATTAAAGTTCTCTAATAGGAAGGGTTTAATTGTTTTTTGCAAAAGAAATATTTGTACACATCCACAGTAAACCAAGCTCAGCGTTTGTAGTATTCGTGGTTAAAAATATTATTTATAAATTAGCTATAAATATTTGCTAATTTCGTATAACTTTTGAAGACTAACATTTTACTGTATTGTATTCTTGAAATAATTGAGAATAGGATTTAAAATAGAATGATAGACGCGAGAAATTGTTTCATTGAACTCTATGAAAATGTAAAATTGGAAAAACTATTAAATTACCGTTTAGTACTATTGGGTATAAAGTGAAAAAGTATGAAGAAATTGGATCCATCGAAAATAAACCTTGACCAGGACACCTCAGCAAATTAACAACGGTGGAAAATAATTCGAGATAAAAACCTTTTTTTATATGCAGAAAAAGTTTATTAAAAAAATTATTGAAAATTTAGTTAAAACTGGTCGCAAATATCTAAATATTGCATTGTTAGGCAAGTAAGAACGGTTACCCAAAATTTCAGAGCTCTAGCTTAATGGGAAATTGGTTAAATTAACAATAGAAAATTTGATGACACACTGATACACACACAGACAGATACACACCAAGTGAAATACTTAAAAACATTAAGACTAACTAAAATTAATTAATTCATCCGGTAAATTAAATAGTTGGAATGCAGTTTAACCCAACCACCCTTGGCGACAAGAATTATTTGGTAGTATTTTGCCAAATGTGGCTACCCTAGTCCGTATTTCGCTCCCGGAGCTATCCTTCCAAAAAAAAAAAAAAAAAAAAAAAAATCGTCAAGTTTGTTGCCAATTTTTGAAATCGCGCCAAGTGATTGGACTAAACTGCATTATTAAAGAAAATATTAGTTAAAACTTGTCGCAAACGTCTAAATATTGCATTGTTAGGTGAGTACGAACGATTCCCAAAGTTTCAGAGCTCTAGCTTGATGGGAAGGTTAAATTAAAATAGGTTAAATTAAATAATTTAACGATCGAAAATTTGATGACACACACACACCAAGTGAAATACATAAAAACGTTTAAAAAAATATTGCGCGAATAGCTTTAAGAAATCGTATGAGATCAGCTCAAAACGTTGCTGAAGTTTTTGTAACATCTTCTAATATAGGAGTAACATCTGAAACAATAAGAATTGTTCTCCACAACGCAGAATTAAAAGGAAGAGTCCAAAAGTAAAATTCATTCTTTAATAAAACAAACATGATAAAATGCAGGAAATTAGCTTTGGCCTACATAAGTAAATCATTAGATTTTTCGAAAACAACAATTTTATCAGATGAGATTGAATTTCAAATTTGCTCTAAGAAATGGAGTAAAATTAAAACTGCCTCAAATCCAAAACATACTCGTGTATTCCCAACTCTCAAGTACGGTGGAAGAAATATTATGGTGTAGAGATGTATGGGATCTAATGAAGTTGGAAATTTAGGTTTTATTGACACTACAATGACAGCTTTAACATACTTTGATTATTGCATAACATACTAAACAGAGCTAGGTAATTAGGTATAGAACAAACTGCCATGGTCACCGGGGCAAGTTTATTTTATAATGCTTGAAGACGACTGAAAACTTCTCTACAATCTCCGTACCCGAATCCAATAGAAAATTTATGGATGATATTGGCTGCACAAATTCAGAAAAAGCATATCACAAGCAATAAAAGTTTTAAAAAAGCATTCATTGAATCATAGAATAAAATAGACTCAATCGTCACAGAAAAGTTAGGGGAATCTATGCCACAAAAAATGTCCGAAGCAATCATTAAAGGTTAAGTACTAGACATAGAATATTAATTTGTGTTATTCGATTAAAAAACTTTTCTTGATTATTGCATCCTAATGAAGTGTACGAATACTTTTTTGCTTTAAATTTTTGCAAATTTGTCTGTTAAAATGTAAAAATCTAGTTGTTTTTATTTTGTTTTTTTCCTGTCATTATAATACATTACATTAATGCTTTGGATTGCCATTTGCTTAAATCTTTTAGGGAATTTCATTATAATTTTAAAAAAATGAAATGTACAGTAATTATTTTGCCAACTATACTTACAAAGAAACTCGTAATGCAGTATGTGCGAAGCGGAAAGGTAGTCGCCCGCATTAGGCATATACAAAGACACACAGATATTTATAATTATTTTTATGCATGGAAATGCCTATATTAATAGCACAATGGGTAAAATTACATATCCAATTATTTTTAACAAGATTTATACAAGAAAATTTCTATAATAATGGCATAAAGTATAAAATTACATATTTAATTATTTTATATTAGAAAATGCCAATAATAATGACACAAAGGGTGAAATTGTATATTTAAATATTTTTATACAAGAAAATGTCTATAATAATGATACAAAGGGTAAAATTGTATATTTTATCAAATGAAGTATAAAACTTACATTAACAGGAGATAAGTAGTCTCGAAAGCACATCAGGGGCAAGGAGCCCGAAATTAGACATCTAAAAGAGGATAACTATTGCAGGCTCTGTTAGAAATATCTGCTCCTATTTTAGTTCTAGCAAGGGTGTTGATAAAGTTCTCTTGTTGTTTACGTTGGTTTAATAAGATGGAAGTTTTTTTGTATATATGGATAGTAGAGAGATCATTTAGTGATCCGAGTCACTTAAATAACCACAATTAATATTAATTTTTGATTTAAACCTGAGTATAAACAAGACATAAACAAGACCAAGATTAGTTAAAAATAGCTGGAATATAACATGAATATGGGTTAGTGTTAAAAATAGAGGGTAAATAATTGGGATTGTTTATTAACGTCGCACTGAAAAGCAATGGATCTCGTAATTTTGAATCTCGTTCAAGTGACGAAGGCAACACCTGAGCTGGCATCTCCCTCTCCAAACTTTCACACCACACCAGTGGGAAGACTTGAGATTTCGATCTGATTAAAGCGCATCAGCTTCGCTACAAGGCGGGTCTCCTATGGCTGCAGGGCTCCAACCCACGACGGGACGAAAACAACGTTGCCCGAGAGTCCACGATCTTGACCATTAGGCTACCACGGCCGCAAAAAGTTATGAGGTATAAAGTAACTTCTAACGTAGACTGGTATTAGTTTCCATACCAATAGCTCTCAAATTCCTTAGGAAGTTTATTTTTCTAAGATATTTATGACGTAGGAGAAGAGGTAGGAACATTCACCTCTTCAGCACATGAAGTTGCAATTTTTGTGAAGTTGTCAGCAGTATCATTATATTTGTCATTATTGAGAACTTTTGTCTAATATATTTTGAAATAATTAATATAAAGAAATACTTTATTATTTAATTGAATTTTGAAATGCTAATTTATTAGAAATATTGGTCAAAACATCAACTTACCGAAATTTGCGCATTTCGTTTTATTTTAACAACATTACATTAAATCAGGCTTAGCCAATCTAAGCTAAAGAATCCTTAAGAACGTCTTCCAACAACAACACATCTTAAGTTTATAAACTTTATGAAAAATGCGACTAAAAATGCCATTCCAAATGTCTAATGTAAATGTAATTTTAGTTGCTGATTGCGTCCCGGCAATGAGAAATAAATTATATGGATTAGTAAAATTAAAAGAAGATAATACTGCCGTTGCCTTCCAAAAAATTTATGTGTGAGGACATGTTACTGCATATTTAGGATAAACTTTAAGGAGATATATAACGTCATTAAAATTGTCATCAAGGCTGTACATTTTATAAGGGCCAATCATCGCCAGTTTTAGAAATTTTTCTTAAGCTTATTGATGCTGTCTACGAGGGAATTAAATACTTTTTGTTAATAAGGTGGTTAAGTAAAGGTAAAATGTTGGAAAGAATTTATGATGGGGGAAATGAAATAAAGTCACTTACGGAATCAAAGATAAAATATATTCCAGAAATTGACGATAAAAATTGGTTCACATAATTGGTATTTTTAGTGATATTAAATAACGAGACTGACGCTGATACAGAAGAAGTAAGTATGTACGAAATACCAGCAATCGACAGCTAACGTGAAGCCTTCTCTTTCGAATGCAGTGCTTATCTCTCCTGTAAACAAATCCGTTTAGCTGTAGCCTTCTTCCGCATCAGAATTATTTTTTGTTTCATTGAAAATATGATAAGTGCAGCAATAGAGCAACGAATCGGTATGATTTTTCACGTGAAGCTTGGAAAAACCACCACTGCAATTTATAATTTACTGAACGAAATGTAGACAACGAATGTTTCTCGCTTTCTCATGTTTTTGAGTGTTTTAAGCGTTTTCAAGATGGCAGAGGAGACGTTGAAGGTGATTCCCGCCCGGGAGCTCTTCTACTTCAAAAACGGATGATAATATCGAAAAAATAGGTAATCTAGCTTAGATCTGTCCGTTGGTTTAGTATTCGAGCGATTGCTGAGAGTATGGGATTTGACAAAGAATCCGTATTGTAAATTTTAAGCAACAATTTTAACAAGCAAAAAGTGTGTGTAACGGATGCCTGAACAACAAGAAGCTATAAAAAAATCTTTGTACTAGCATTTTGAATGCTATTGAAAATGATGCAAATTGATTGGAAAGAATAATAACGTGTGACGAATTGATGTTTTTACTCATGATCCTGAAACGAAGCTCCAATCCATGTACTGGAAGAATCCATCTTCACCGACAGCCGAAATAGCTCGAAAGAACAAATCAATACTTAGAGAAATGATGATAGTTTTTTTCAGATATTCATGAGATTGTGTACCTTCACTGGTTTACTGAAAGTCAAACTATTAATTAACATTACTACTTTCACGTTCTTGTTAAACTTTGTGAAAGAACATGGAAAAAAGACTCGAATTTCGGAAGGACAAGTCATTTCGCTTTGTCTGTCAGGGCCAAGTGAAGCATCCAAGTAGACAATTCGCCTTATTCTCCGGATCTTGCACCATACGATTTCCATCTGTTTCCTGAGGTAAAATAAGCATTAAAGGTAGCAAGATTTGTCCGTTGAAGTTGTGAAATAGAAAGCGGCACGCTTGAAGGAGCTGACAAAAGAAGACTTCCAGCACTGTTTCGAACAATGGGAGGTTCGCATAGAGTGTTGTAAGGATAGAGGTGATAATAAGTAAATATATATGAAATAAAAATAAAATGTTTTACAGTGCTAATCTCGTTATTTAATAGACTCATATTGCATTTATTCATTTCTAACAACATTTACATTTGCTTTAGTAATATATCGCTTATTTTAATTTTTTAATATCCGAGCAGAATATTATCAGTGACTTTTAATAATTTATCGGTTACTTTAGTATTTTATTGTTTGCTTTAATTTTAATATCCGAATACGAATTTGATTTCTTTTCACGGAATCGATTAATTTGATTCATTTTGTTATTAAAATTAGCATCTTTTTTGTACTTTGTTAGATTCTTTGAAATGAAGGGTAAGATTTGCTCTAGCTGTTGTAAATGAATATACTAGGTGTTTGTAAAAAAAGTTTTTTTTATAATAATTGTTTCCTTGGGAGCCTGGGACTCAGCAGTACTCTTACTTTATGCTAAAGTAAGTAATAAAAGCTAAACACTTTTTACTTTTTGAAGAGATTTTGTTGAAATGTCTGACTCCAATTTTCAAGTGGAGTATATATTGTTACAATATAACATTCAACTTAAGAAAGAAACATTTTATCGTATCCTTTTTTCTAGAAATGTTATAACATATCTTCCCAGAGAAAATTATTACTCGCTTCCTAATCATGCTGTTTTTCACACAAGTATTATTTTGAAGTGCCTACATTTATGAGCAAATATTTCTGGAACCCCTTAAATGAGTATTTTGGAAGTACACCGATAATTGCATTTGCTTTCCTCAAACCAAGTATCGAAATGCATATCGTCTCAAAAATGTTAAATGTCTTACTAATTTCACGTAGTCAATTTGTCTTTTATTGTTCTGATAAAAAAAAAGAACCTAAATTAATGCAGATATAAATAAATAAAATATATACAGAGAGTACCTCATCTTATAGACCAAGCTTTAAAAGAAGATACTATGCACTTATAAAGAAATATTTTTTTCATACCAATGTGGTGACAGAATTGAAAAATAAGAAATACCGAGAAAATGAAAATAAGCTTTTTACTTATTTCGGTTTGAAAGTCTTGCTAAAAATGGCTCAGTGAAATTAAAAGTTGAAACGTCCGACCATTAGCTGTTATAAAACTTAATATGTTGATGCAATGATTAGTAAGCGATATCGACGCAATGATGGAGGCGTTCTCTGTTAACGTGCAGATGGATATTGTGAATCATTTTCACATTGACCCTTACTTGCTACCACATCGATTCAATGGCACGATGTATAGCATCTTTCTGGAAGATATATTATTAAAATTACTTGATAATGTTCCAATTGCCATTCGAAATGTCAAATGGCTTCTCCACGATGGGGCTCCAGTTAATTTCAACATTATTGTACGTAATCATGTTAATGCCACGTTTGGCCTACAATGGATTAGATGAGGTGAACTGGTTCCTTGGTCAACACGTTCACCTGATTTATCAAGTATCGATTCCAGTGGCGTACCCAGAAATTAATTTAGGGGGGGGGGTGCATATAGTCATTACCATGAAAGAAACAATTTGGCAGTTAAGAATTATTTAATAGTGGTGAAAAGTAAATAATACACTATATCTACCGTATTTCTCCTGTTTAAAAATTTTCAAGTATTGATATAATTATATCAAGTAATAAAAAGATTATTTAATAAAAATAATTAAAATACCATAAAAATAAAATTTTCCTTTTTTGGGGCAGGTGCATTTTCTATAGGGATGCATCCCCCCTCCTCTCTTCAGTAACCAACGCTGACCCAGAGACACCATTTTAGGGACTGCAAAGGCATTTTTATTCTTTTCTCAGGAATCTTCTTAAATGGAATCCTTCTCTCTTCGTCATGAAAAAGATTTAAACCCGACGAGAAAAAAACTTTACTTTAAAATTTCAGGCATCTATGTATTATAATCTTTAGAGAATTATCATGAACTTTCTTAATGATCTCAAAAGAATCATCCTGAAATATTTAAATTTAGAGATAAAATCTTGAAGGTGAGGATCCATATGTCCCTTAACATCCCCCCGGGTACACCACTGATCGATTCTTTCTATCGGGAACACATCAAGATATTCACTCTCGAGACTGTAATTCATTCGAAAAAGAACATAATAGTAAAACAATCAGTCCCTGCTGAAACTACTCATGAAACAATTGTCATCTTCGAAAGGGTACGCCTATTATTTGCTAGACACTACCAGGCTTATATGGATGTTGGTGGTAGAATATTTGAGCACACTTACTCTAATTATTATTGTAAATGAAGATTCCCCTCCCCTTTTCTTTATATTTCTTGTTTTATTATAATCATTTCTTATCCTCGCACCTTATGATACAAAATATGCTTCTTCATGAATATTGTACATTTCCTTATAATTTGGCTCACTAAGTTCAGGGACGCCCTGTATATTAAAAAAAAGGACTTAATGTTAATGTTGGTGTATTTTAAGTGATACCCAGAATAACTCTTCTACTGATGTAGGATCTGGGGAGTTGAAAGATTGTGTTTCCTGTGTTAAGGCCACACTAGGGCCAGGAACAAAGAAATCATGAAATGGATTCAAAGGAATCAGTAATGTTGAATCATTATGTGCTGCTGATGTGAAATTCGAGTTTTATACGTCAGTTTCCCCCTCGCGTCAGCTTCCATGCCCTCGAGCAGAGGGCTTTGAACTTCACTTTTCTTCATTTAGTATGTAGCAGTCTTCCTCTTTACTTGAACCTCGGCTTAATTTAATCGTTTCACATCATGAAGCTCAAGAACGTGACTCCTTGGCTATCGCAGCTTTTATGCATTTCAATGAAAAACTTTATAAAAACAGATTCATTAGGAATGTGAGTGAGTGACTATAGGGTTTAATGGAGAAAGAGCTAAAGTAGGCTATGCTGCGTCAAACATTTGTTAAAATCAATTAGAATACATTGTTTTAGGAAAAGGGAAATTAATAATTCCATGCATATTTTTTGGAAAGTAATCCTTTACAAAACGATTTTTTTGATAAAGGGGGGGGGAAGAGAAAATTGAACAATAATTATTTTATTTTCATTAAAAAAACAAAAAAGTTACGAGTGTCGTTCAATAAGTCCTTAGAAAATCCAAAAGATGATTCTCGTAGCATCGAAAATTGTTTTTTTTTATATTAAGCATGAGGACTCACTAGACAGCTGTCTATGGCTCAGTTACTCGTAGTCGTGATCATGACGCCTTTCGCCCTTTAAAAATTCTTCATCGTAACTCTTCCGGCCACCTTCGCCTATTTTGGAAAAAATTCACCGGAAGCAACACAACGTTTTGATTTTTGCCTTATTTCCGGTGCGTAACGAGGAATCTATGTCTTACCGACGGTGACAACTCAACATGGCACCTATCAAATTTTGATTTATCAGGAAATGACTAACAAATCAAAACTAACTTATGAATTAATATCACATTTGTTTGACCACCGTTTAACAGATGGCAGCACCCAATGGTAACAACAGTTTACCGTAATGATGCCACCTGTCTCCAAATACAAGTACTTTTTGACCCACCTCTTAAATACTGATGCTATTCTAAAGTAGGAAATATTCATTTCATTTTCCATGTCGTTATGAGATGAAGGGAACCAAATAGAAAATTTGAAATTTTTGAATACCGTGCATTTTAATGTACGAATACTTACTATAAAAGAGACTGAATGTTAATTTGAATCGACTTCACTACTGTGATGCAATAAATCATAACTCACAGTGTCATATTACTGAACCACTGTTAAATGACTAGGGCGTCATCCAAGCTGAACTCCATTCATTAAATTTCCGTTCGGTATCACTTGAGAATTCTTATATCCAGTTCAGGTGGCCGCTGTAGTCCAATGCTGTCGGCATTGTTTCCATCGAATCGTGGGCTCGAATTTTGGTGCCACTAAAAAGCCGCTATGCAGTGGGGTTGATGCATGTTATATCTGTCGTATCCCCAAGTCCTCCCGTTGGTGCGGTGTAGAAGTTAGGCTAAGAAGGTGTCAGCTCATGTGTAGTCCTCATCACTTGACCGAAATTTAAAGTTTCAGTGTCCGTCACAAACAGCCTCGTGTCAGTTTTAAGCTCTGTGCATCCAATTTTGCTAAAACAATCGTTCCAATAGCACATAATTTATTAGTAAATTATTAATTACATGAATATTAACCCATATATGTATTATTCCCAAGAATGGTGAATAGCTTAAAAGAGCTTCCTCTACATTCTGTTTTTTTCGTCCGATTTAACTTCTTTATTCCAACCAGATTTTTTTCAAGCACAGCAATGATTACGCTGTGATTTTGCCAAATATTGTGAAAACTGTAGATTTTGACAAGAACAGTTGTTTGTATATCGAAGATTGATTTTTTTTTATTTTATTCTCAATTGAAAATGCTCTCCTCTATACGGAATTCGCCATTTTTACCAACTTTTTTTGAGGATCAAATGTGTTTTCAGTCTGAAGCGCTCATTTGGATACGAAAACAGACCCTGGAGATAGAAAAGAAGGGAAAATCAGAGGATGCATCTAAGGTACTTTTCTCTATTGTTCTGATTTTTCAAGAGATATTTTGAAAAGCGGCTTCTATGCAGTCAATTAGTAAATTCTTGGAAACGGCGGGGAAAGTGAACACTGTTTATTGGGTAATGGATCAGTAGTTGATTCATAGAAACAGCGGGGGAGAATAAGGGAAAAAATGGAATTTGGGGCAGAAGTTTGGGAATGCTGTCTTTCAGGAGTTCCTTAATACATACGAGATGAAATGAATGTCAGGGCAAGATAAATTTAAATTCACTGTAAGTGGCCTTTCATTTTCTCAGAAGTTCACTTTAAGTGTTTAAAATAACAGTTATCAAATAGGACTTCAGTTGGGACTTGTAAAATGTTCCCAATAATTGAGAGTTCACTATAGTGAGATTCAAATCCATTAAAATTTATTTAAAATCTAAAATTAAGTAAAATATTTTTTTGTGTGTCTGCCATAAACAATGTCGAACAAAAGTGCTGCATTATGGTTTTTAAAAGAAGGCGGTTCGTTAATATATAAATAGGTTTTAGACAAACTTTAATGGCTTAATAAAAAGAGTAGGAGGAAACTTGTGGTACCCTGAACCTTTAAGTGTGGTCTTTAGAAAAACCTAAGACTTTTTCCTCGAAAATTCTTTAATTCTATTGCTCGAGTTATGGTAATTTTTGTTCATCAGAAAATGGTAGTATCTATTTGTCAGCTGAAATTAAAACTTGTGTAAGATTATAAGTATATAAAATGTTATTTTTACATAAAAGATCTTCTTAAACGCCTTTTCTTTCCAATTGTAGCTTAAGCTTCTCTATTTGACAGAATTTTTTCTTTCTAAAAAAAATAATTTGGATATTAATACACAAGGAAGTGAGATTTAAAAATTAGATCAGTCTTTTAACATTTGAATATAGTGGAAACGTTGAAACAAAAAATCTTGATATATATCCATTACGTATAACATAATAGATATTTTTGAAAAATATTATCTGTTTCAATTTTAATTAAAATTGTTATAAATCCCCCAGATCAATTAATCAAAGTTTCTTAACATAAAATTACAACTTAACTTCTTTTTGAGTTACATGCTATTTGATTTCATTAAAAATTGCAATTTATTCTTGGTATTATTACTACAATGATAGTATGGTTGAGAGATTTTTCTTTTGCGTTCTCTTTCTTCATTGCAAGATTTGATTAAAAAGTAATACCTTTAAGGCTATAATTTTTTTATTTTTTACCTGATTCTTAAAAATTTTATTATGATTAAAATGCATTTTTTTTTTTTTTTTGTTCCAAGGTGTCCCTGGTGCGCTGCTAACTGAGGCAGATGATAATCCACATATATATGGGGTTGAGAGGTGTCATTGCGTTGCCCCCGGCCTTGCTCCTTGTGACTTTCACCTTTTCTAAAAGAGGAAAGAACACTTTAAAGAACATCACTATTGTTCTGATAACGAGGTGAAAGCTGCTTTAAAGCTTAATGTCGACAGCAACCATTGTAATTCTTCTCAGTCAAGTTTGCCTCTCATGTCCTGCTTTGATACAAACGCGGTGAAAGGGATGGGAACTATGTCAAAAATTGAATAATGCATTACACAGCCGTGTATCCCAACTTTTTTTACTAAGCTCCCATTATTTTCAAGATTCTTTTTCGTGACCCTGTAAAAATTTATTGCTTAGTTTGAGTCAATTAATCAAAATAAAATATTATTTAGATGCTGATATGATGTATTTAATTCCTTATAGGAAATTATTACACAAATAATTGCAAAAGGAGACTCTATTAGGATCAAACTTTTAATAAGAAGTGTAGAGCTATTTTTCGCTGACTAAAAACTTGTGGGAGGCAGTTGGAGGAAAAGAGGCTAACTGAATTCCCAGTTCTGGTTCGATTTGCCCCTTTGTTTCTATATTTATTTTGTGGGAAAACCATTGTTGAAAACTCAGCTTCATATTTATAGGTTGTGACACAATGCATCAGATTTTTTTTTTAACTTTTCTACTGAAATTCGGTATTTAGATGACAACAGCCAAAAATTCATCTGTGGTTTTCTCTTGTACTTGAATTTGAATATGATGTGCCACACAGCAGTTCAATTATAGATTCCACAGCTGAAACTAGCAATTTTGTCTCGGAGTTTGCATAAAATGTAAATGGATTCCTTTTACATTCATTGTCACTGCTGATCAGGACAAATTATACCATATGATTAGTCCAGATGCCTATCAAATGTTCACCGATATCAGCTGAAACTCTATTGGCTTTATAACAACTTTATAATTATCAGCTTCGGCAAGACATGACTCCAAATTGAGTTATTTTGTAGCACCTACAGCCTTCCTTTGACCTGTAACATTATTACAATGTAAGGTCAGATTTAAATTATTTATGTAACACGAAGATGATTTAAATATCACAAAGATATTTCGCATTGTTTTGCGAGTTATATTAACGAAGTTATAACATTGTTATAATATATTTAGAGCTATTTAACTTTTACAAAATAAAATATTCAAGTTTTTTTTTTTATCGGGTGTCTTTTCACTTTTTAACAGCTTCATACACTTTTAATCATACACTTTTTTAACAGCTTCTGAAACAGAGATATAAAAATATTATTTTAAAAATATTATTTTTTACAGGGTCACTGAAAAATTTAATAAATTAATATTCGTTAATCTGTAATAGGTAAATATTTATAATTATAATAAGATTTAAGCCTCCTATCAATGAGCCCTTTGGCTTTTATAATGTAATGTAATGTTAATCCTATGGTATCTCTACCTTCATCTTCAAATCTAGACTATTCAATGTATTTGAATGTAATAAAAAAAGTGGAGAAGGGGGAGGTCAACAGAAAGAGCAAACAATCAATTTGAAAGAGAAGCTTTCTGAGGAAACGTATTTTCTCTCTGATTTTTAAAAATACTTTAAGACATTTTTCAAAGATCGGACAGATCAAAAATGAATCATTAAAATAGACGTAAAAATATTTTGAAAAATTGAAGGGAAGATATAATTTCGAAGAAACCTCCATTTTTTTTTTGTTCTTTAAGATATACTTTATTGCATTCAAATAAATAAAATAGTTCAGATTTGACGAGGAAGTAGAAATTCCATAGAATTAACAGCACGTTTTCATTAAATAAAAATGGCGATATATAGGTGTCTTGAGCATTTCAACTTTCTCTATTTCAATCAACTTTTTCCTCTGAAATAAATTGTTGTTCTTTTGTTAAAAGACAAATGTGTTACACACACATACAACTAATAGTGACAGCGATACTCACCTGTTTCTCTTGTTACGCAGTTTACCATAAAGAAATCATTAATCACTTTAAAATCAAACTTATGCGGGTATGATTTGTAGAGATTTCAGTTGCGCATCGATTGCCGAACATTTGCTACTACCTTGCAAACAGCTTAACAACATTTAACCTTTTGACCCCGTGTTAAACAACATTCGCCTCTTTACCAGTTAATTGAAAGGTTAAAAGTTAAATGGCAGTTGTGATACCAGTATTCGAATCAGAGATCCGTTATCCGTATTGATTGCCCGCTATTTATTTTTTTGTGTGGGTTGAAAAGTTTTTGTAAATGTACGTTTTCCGACAACAGTTTTTTTACTCGTTATGTTTATATATGTTTATTCCTCATTTGGAAACCAAAACAAAGCTGAAATTTGATAAAATTTAAATTTACTCCAACTTTTCAAATCTTTAAGAATATTTCAATGATCTTGGTTTTTAGTACTGTATCAGAATGTAATAATATTTTATTAGCTTACATTAAATTAAAAATTATTTAAAGCTTGATTTAGGGTATCATTAATTCTACTTCTATTACTTGCACATTCATAATTTTAGTTCTTTCTCGGTTATTTTATGAGATTTTGTTTTGCAACTGAATAATTTGTTTCTTTCAGAATTACGGAATCTTCCACAGGAGGGGGGGGATATTAAAAAAATATTTATATGAAAAAAATAAAGCTTTAGTATTAGATCTGGCATTTTTGTACAGAACTTCTCAAAAGCTTTCTAACCTACGTGGGGATTGGATAGTTTAGTTCCTTTAGGGCCCATTCATGAATGTGTAGGATCTGGGATACACATAAAATACTTTCACAGAAATTTCTGGGAAAGTATTTTATTAACTTATTATTGTGTTAAAACGTCTTATTTTAATATTTGACCCTATTTTACACAAAGATATATCTCAAAGTTCTTAAATGGTCCATTTCATACATTATAGTTTGAAATATTTCAGAAATTTATATGACGAAGGTTTTTTTTTTTTTTTGCAACTTGAAAATAATAAGAAATGTAAAATATTCTTTTCTTTCAATACCTCATAATCTTTATATTATAATTCTTGAAATGAGACTTGAAAAAATAGTTTTTTACTCTGTAGCCTTATATGGGCTATAAGTAAATTGTAACTATATTCAACAATTCACACTTGCTATATTAATTTTTCATAAACTTATGGATGAATTTATACTCATTTTCAACGAAATTGCACTACGTGGAATTTTATAAAAACTTTAAAAGTAGCAGAGAGTGATTGTGGTTGCTTATTATCGTCGCAAGGAGAAGCAATACGAGGACTGTAGGACGGCGAACCTCGTAATTTTGAAATTTTGAACTATGGTCAAGTGACGAGGACGATACCTGAGCTGGCACCTCCCACTCAACCCCAAAGGGAGAAATATCGGCAGGTTTAATTTTTTGAAGTTGATTGATTGTTAAAAAGGAGCAATCTTAATTGCAACAAGAAGGCTATAAACGACGAACCTCGTAATTTTCCACCTCGGGCAAATGACGAAGACGACACCTGTGTTGGAATCTCTTCAAACTTCCACATCAACGGTAGGACTTCTAGTTTCAATGGATTTAACGTTGCACGGTGGGTCTTTAGTAGAATCAGGGCTCAAATCCACGACTCGGCGAAAACAACGCTGTCGGCGATTTCGCGACTGCGCCGCTAGACTACCGCGGCCACAAAGTGAGAGATTGTAATTTCTTATTAACATAGCTCTGAAAAACAAAAAGAGGGCTACAACTGAGAGAGAGATAAAGAGAGCTCGTCAAGTTCAACCTTGTTTTATATTTCCTCTACTTCAAGGTAAAAACTTGTTTCCGCTCTTTTTTAAAGGGTTACTTTAAATGGTAGATCACTTCATTGGATTACTAATTCTTAATTACGTACACTGTGTTTCGAAACCCATGGGTTAAAAAAAAACAGATCAGAATAGAAAACATCTAAACAAGCAACATACAGTAATCAGAAAAAAGGCCATGCCTCCTGAAATCTACGGTAGAAACGACGATGTGCAAAACTCGTGCTTTATGCTTTTGACTACAGCACTTCTAGCGATTCACCACTGGTTCTACGCCTTGCCTTGTAAGGTGAAAACTTATTGTTTTGAAGTGTCCTATCACCCCTTAAAGTCTTATCCATGAGTTTCGAAACACCCTGTATACATTCAACAACAATAACAATGATTAACATTCCTTCTTATCTGATATAGGAGTTTATTACTATTATTGTTTTATATCTGATTACAACTGCTCAATACAATTGATTCCTATTTTTTTTCCGTTGGTATACTTTTATTTCTATGTAACTGAAAAAAATAATATATATATTTTTTTGCCTTTTTATATTTATCATCCAAGACGTATTTGGTCTGATATTTAATGGTACTTTACTCGCATAATATTGTGATGCAATATGATTGAACAGTAATGTAATTATTTATTGCTAATTCCTTTATTCAAGTTTTTAGCTTAAATTACTTCAAACAAACTATTTTCAAAAAGTCTCACAGAAGCTAACTATAAACCAGAAACTCATTTGATCATGAAGAAATACAACTTAAAATATGGGAAACAATTGGTGAGTCTGTTAAATAATCACGAGGAGCCGTGGTAGTCTTGTGGTCATGGTTACGAACTCGCGATCGGCATTGTTTCCGTCGAGATCTCAAATTCTCCCACGGGAGTGGCGTGAAAGTTTGGAGTTGGAGGCTCAGGTGTCGTTTTCTTCACTTGACCGAGGCTCAAAATTATGAGGTCCGTTGTCAATAACATTCTTACTGTTCCCAGTGTTTCATACTAGAAACAAAAAGAATGATAATGAAAACATTAATGAAAACAATCATAATTACCTAAGCAAGAGTGAATAGTTCATAATTTTACTCACACAAGTGATAAGTCGTATAATGAAATTTTTTTTTTTAAAATTTTATAAAGGGACCTGAAAAATAACTGTATACTTCTAAATGAGCCATACGTTAACGGATGTTTTTAGAAAACCAAATATGACTCGGCGAACATAAACCACAATGAGGGGGGGGGGGTATTTTTTGATTATATGTAGAGTGGAATACTTAGCGGTTTGAACATTATCTAAAGTATGATCTACCCAAATATCTTTTTTTGTTCTATTTTCTAACTATTTTATTATTATACCAACACGTAAAGCATTTGTCGTTTGTAAATACAAAATTATGTCACAACTATTTTTGGTTCATAATATCAATCTTGATTTAAGAGATTACCGTAGGTATTTATTATCTTTTGTTACATAAACATTTTTCTTTTTCTACAGATATAAGAAATTTAGAGTTTTCTTAACAATAAAATAAAATAACGTCATGGAACATTAACTGTGTTATTACAATATTATTAGTTACATTGCAAAAAAAATAAGTAATTTTTTTGAACAAATATGAAATTGTTACGAAATAAATATAAAAATAAAAAAATTCCGATGATAAAAATTACCATTTTGAATTATAGTATTTTACATTTAAAATGATATCTATAATCATTTAAATTCATTTCATTCATGCTTTTAGTTTGTTTGCTTATTTTTTTTAAAAAAAACATTCTTCTTACAAATCAGATCTATATTTTACACTGCTAAATATGGTAGAAATCCATTATAAACATGAACTGATCTAGATCTAATGCTAGTATACCCAAAAACTGTTTCAGTGTGAAAATAAAATTAATCTAATGAATAATACATGATCAAATGGTCATTTCACAAACACTCATTTTTTTCGCTCAAATTTAGTTTAAGCATTCATATTTCTCAAGTACGTATAATTTATTTTGTTTTTACAAAAGTTATTGTTTTAAAGTATATGGAACATATTCTAAAAGAGAATCCGAAAAAATATGTAAATATAAATGCAATTTGTTATTGTGAGTTTATTTTAGCTCTGCTCTCCAATGTAAAAAAATTGCTTTACCGTATGCGGTTGAAAGACGTGCCACGCACGTTCAGAAGTTTTTATCACAGAATCTCCAACAACGTGCTACACATATCAGCAAACAGTTCCATAGAAGTAAAAATTACGTCGACTGAGATTGTTTGCCGGAGCATAGTCTGTGATTGGACTTCATCGTGTATAGTAATCGATATTCAATCCATATTCTAAGATGGAAAACGCAGGTGAAGTTTGTGATACTTTTCCGACGTTAGCGATATTTAACCCGAGTCGAAAACTGGTGAATTAAAATATAAACATGTTTTCGATTTCTATTAGACATCGAACACTAAACTTTTCACAGCGAGTTGTAATCGACTATTTTAGCATTACCTTTGAATTTCTTGCCACCGCAACTGGTTAAAAACAGAGTTTATTTTTAAAATTCAGATAGGTTCAAATGAAACATGATAGTAAGAACTTTTAACAAGTTGAATCATGTGTCATCATACTTTATATCCGTGAACATTAATCCAAAAAATAATCCAAATTGTTAAGATAGTATGAAGTCTATAAATTTTTCTTTGGACTAATTATCAATAATTTATTCTTGACTTGACTTCCTTCCTTAATATGCTTAGGAGAAAATCATGCAAAATAATTTAAAACCTGCCGAATATTGGAATTACCATAATTTCCAATTATTTTTAAAATTATTCTTTTATTTCGAAACAAAACCATTTCCCATGATAATTTCTATGTTGGAATCTTTTTTTTTTTTTTTATTAAAGTCTAGAAACTTTTCATAAAATCTTTATTTATATATGTTATGAAAATAGTTGGAATCTCAAGATTAGTTTCAGGTTGCTGTCGCAATAAGTTACTGAATAAGGAAGCATTAATAAAATAACTTGAATTATAGCATTTGATCACACACACTCATATTATTTGCATAAATCTGCCTTGGGTATTTGATCCATTTTGGGATGCTTTTATTTAATTATTCTCTTTCTTTAAAATCAAACTGAAAGGAAAAGTAGAAATATTTTGCATATATCAAGAATTTCTGTTCACGAATTTCGAATAACTACATAACGGAAACCATTTATGTATTTGGAGTATCATTAATGTATTAACAGCTTTTGATAGTTCCCTTTTTTTTAAGAAAAAAAATCCTCCGAAATCAATCCTAGAATAATACCCGTGAAATTTTCATTATTTCACGAATTGCCATGAGCATTTGATCTAATATACAAATTCCATCAATTTCATTATTAAACTTTTGTCATTTAATATGCTTTGAAATCAAACTTAGAATAAATCTTCATTAATTCCTTATGCTATGAATATTGTTTAACGAAATAGATCTCTCTCTTTATTTATCACGGAATTCCCCATCAATTTAATTATTCTTTTCTCTAGAATACTCTTGACATGCTGTGGTTTCCTTTTACATACGTTTAGAAGAAGAAAAAACCTTTCATTTGTTCTAAAGCACAGCTCCATCCAGATGGCGAAAGATACCTAAATTACCGTCTTGGCGTCACCGGCAATAATGCTCAGAAAATTGCACGCGCCACAATTGACCCAAAAGGTCACCGAACACATGTAATGGAACATTATCCTTTCCCCCGTCCAATTTTGATCTTTTCTTTTTTCTTCCTCCAAGGACCGTCTCACCCTCCTTAAAACACGGGCGTGCGTTTGTCGTGCACTACGCCTCCCTCTCAAAGTGTGGCGAACAGAGCTTTAATCACTATGCGGTGCGCTCTGGCCACACGATGTTTTCTCAGTCAAGTATTCGGTATTTTAAGCTAACTAGAGTGATGTGTTGTTTTAATCGACTGTGTGTGTAGAGGCCTTTGTGTTTTTATTTTCAAGTTAGGGATGTGTTGACTGTATAATTTTTTTTCTCTTTCAAATTTTGGTGTTTTTGTACCGAGTCATTTTGTTGAAGAGAAGGTGGGTTTTATTAATTTTCCTTTGTCGGTCGACTCTGAGGCTGGTTTTGATGTAATTATTGTTAAGAATTTATAATTTTTTCTTCTTACGCGTAAGTTTATAAATGGAATCTAAAATTATAATAGACATCTCCTTTAATTAGCCACACGATCCTTTGTGGTTATAAAAAAAAAGGCAGAAAAATATATCAGATATAGAGAAAGCAACTTAAACAAGATTTAGAAAACACCTCGAAACACTAACATACATTTATACTGTATTGCTTTATGTCTAGAGGGAAACCATTGCAAAATGTATATTATTCAAAAAAAACGCCAATGCTTTCTTTTAGAAGAATTCAGTTATTGGAACGATTCACTTCTGCGGATGAGTTGGTGATGAAAAAGGCTAATACAGTAATTTCAAATTAAATCGTACTGAAGATATATAATTTTCTTTTACTCCCAAAATAACAAATAGTACTGATCTTTACAAACAATATTTCCAAAGGCTTCTAGAGCGAAAAGAACGAATACAAACGAAATTATAAGTTGTTCAATTCCATTTTGATCTGTATGACAGCGATTGTTTAGTGGTCATGGTCGCGATCTAGTGGCCGGCGTTTTCCCATCGAACCGGGTTCGAGTCTTGATGCCTCCAAAGATCCGTAACGGGTAACGGGGTTGATGAACATTAAATCTGTCGAGGTTCTGTTGGTATGATGTGTAAGTTTTGAGAAAGAGGTGTCATCCTCGTCACTTCCTCGAGGATCAAAAGAGAGAGGTCAGTCGTCAATAGTCCACGTGATGCTTCAAAGAATGTACCGTTCATAAGCAATAAAAAATAACCCATCATTTTTATCCATGTAATGTTAATTATTGTTGTTCATCGGGAATAGCTTTGATATTTAAGACTATAATGCTCAATAGCTCGATGGGATTAACCAAACTTGAAAAGCATTTTTAGAGAGATAAGTCTCAATTTTCATATAAAGTCGGGATGTTGTAAAACATATGCAACCGTTCATCGTAATTTACAATTGAAAATTATTGTTCTTTATAATTCAGAACTTTTCAGTAAATACTCAGTTTTCCTTTTAACCTGTTAAGAGATATTGTGAGTGTTTATTGAGGCACGTCACACTGAGAAGCAACACGATGACTATTGGCAACGGATCTCGTATTTTTGAATCTCGGTCATGTGAAAAGGATGATTCCTGGGCGAGTACCTCCCTTTCCAAAATTACACGTCCCACCTTCGAGAAGACTTAGTACCTCGGCCAGGTTTAATGTGTCTCGCCTGCTACATTGCTGGTCTTTTGGGGCATCAGGGCTTGAATCCACGACTCGACGAAAACAATACCAGCCTTGAGTCGGTGACCATGGCTACCGTGGCTATGTTAAAAGATAAGCCTCCACTTAGCACTTCTTTTTAGCAGATGAAATATACAACATATTTCATGTCGGAAAAGTTGGACTGACCGTAGCAAAAATACGTAATATGATAATAAAAAAGCACTAACACCTGCTCTCTATCACATGATAGAATAGTCAAAAGATACACCACTGGCCAACCAAAATGAAATACCATGAAGTAAGGCCGGACATTTTCACTGTAACCTAGGTATACCTCGATGGAATGAGCAAATAATTAGCATTTCAGCGCAGACGCACATCACGAAGCACCAACAAGCGCTATATAAAGGAAGAACAGAATGCCGTTTTGAAGTCTTAGGATTACCTTTTTGTACCATTGTTTTTCGTGATCAACTTCAATATGCCTCGGTGAAGAATACAAAATACTTTTGAGCTTGTTTCTGAGTTCGACGAAGAAAGAATTGTTGCCTATAAAGAAAGTGGATTTTCCTTCCAATAAATTGGTGATAGTGTAGGACGTAATCATGCAACAGTAATGCGGGATCTGTAATCGTTGGCTGTAAGATAGATACTACTAACCGATAGCACCGATTGAACCCATCTCGTCGCTTCACTACAAATGATGACGCATATTGTGACCAAGGCGGTAATGGATCATTCTACCCCATCATAAGCTATACCAAAACAAATACGGCCTGAAGCTCAACAATCAGTGGCTGCCATTCGACGTCGTTTGTAGCACAATGGAATGTCCTCAAGGCATCCATTGCTTCAATTATCTTTGTCTCAAATCCTCAAGCGTTTTAGTTTTCAATGGCGCATTTAACGGCAAATTTGGTCAATGGAATGGGAAATATTGTATAAACAGACGATTCGCTTTTCTGCCTACAACACCACGGGGGTTAGATCAGTCTGAAGACATCGTAGAGAGTGGTTGCTTAACGCATTGTTAGCCTTGTTATACTCGTCCTGCAGTATAATAATGTTAACTTTAGCATTGTTATACTCGTCCTGCAACCAATATTATGGTTTGAGTGGTATAAGACTCCACATCCGCTAATCTCCCCCCCCCCCTTCTACACACTGCTGATACAATGAAGTCTGTTGCATTCCTTTGCTTTCAGAGCTTGACTGCGGCCACATTACCACTAGACTATGACGTCCAATGTTCACGACTTCTTCTTCGCCACCAGATCGTATTGCTGCTTTGGCTTGTCTGTTCTCTCGATCAATCGCCTAGAGAACACGTCTGTTTGATGACTGAGGTTCGCCTTTTCCGACATACATCTTGATGCTACACCAGAACAACTTCGATAGCGTGTTAGGCAGCGGTGGCTTTCAGACCACAACAAGGTATCCAAAGCCTTTTTCATTCAATGCCGAGATGTGTAGTGTTTATCTCCAACTTAGGCGATAACCTCTTCTACTCTACACTGATTGCATCGCCTTCCTCACTCCATAGAAGGCTATATTTTAAATCATTTCACTTTTGTACTGTGCGTTATCTCTCGAATAAATTTGGCTTTGATATCTCTTGTCCTTCTCTCGGCGTTGTATTTTGGATGACCAGGAGTGTAATGTTTATGTCGGAACATTTTTTTTTATTTGAATCTGGGTCCTGTTCTTCGATGAGAGATGAAGACAAAATTTCAAGAAGAAATTTGGGAAGGATTAAATTTATATAACTTTAGAAAGTTTTCCCCCATAAACCTTTTATACATCATGGACACTAGAACTACATAATGGGACTTGTAATTCTTAACCTCAAATAGGTATGTAAAGGATTACATCCCTTCATCATTTTTGCATCATTTTATATCTCTTATTATTTGATACGAGGATCTTCATCGGAATCACTTCCATGCGCTATTGAAAGCTTCAATCAATTTCAAACAGTGTTAAAGATTTATAATCTGTTTATCCAAGTCATATGTAGTCTAATTTTCAAGGATCATACATACGAATTAAGAGAATAACTAAGTCGACCCATAATGGTCTTAATATAATAAATCTTTAGATACATTTCTTATTTAAAGTTTGTATTAATTTTTGTAAAAAAACTGCTGAATTATTTCAGACGTTGGTAATATATTAAGCACAATTATTGACTTCTGGTCTATAATAGATCTCATTACATCTTTTTTTTTTTTTGGGGGGGGGGGTGCATAACGAAATGATACTAAAAACATTTGAACTCTTTTAACTTTTCAGCAAAACCACTGATAAACTATATTCAAGATACGACTTGCGGATATACGCACGCACGCACACACACACGTGTGTGTGTAAAAACTCCTATGGCTAAATGACCTAATTTTTGTCCTTGAAAAATTGTTATTTCCATAACTGCCTCATTTATACAGATCCTGGAATAACTCTAAAATTCTTATCCAATATGGCATTATTCGCCAATATACTCCAAAATAGGCAAACCACTAACGTCGAAACTTTCAGAAGGATAATCAAGATTTCAGACACATGTATTTAAAAGAGTTTGTATATGTATTTAAAAATAGATATATAACTAAAAGTATTTAAAAGATATAAGTCACTTCCAACAGACCCTATTATGCGTCAATAAAAACGCATGTACATTGTTTTATTATTGAATTTTTTTTGTGAATAATGGCGTGAAACTTGAGTGTGTGATAAGAGAATCTCACTCACACTTACATTTACACATACATACACATATACTCGCACGCAACCACGCACGCTTTATACGTAGTCTGCCCAGTAAATATGCAAACTTATCCAATATGGCGTCCATGCTGCCATGAATGGCGTGTTGACTGTAGTCCAATCACCTGTCAGTATTCCTTTTACCACCGAGATTGATACAGTGCTCGAGCTGTGGTTGGTTCTGTAATTCGTGCTTTCCTTATTGTCGACGATGCAAATTGATGTGATTAGCGAACAAAGACTGAATGTAAAATTTTTGATTAGACTTGGGAAAAGTTCTCAAGAAATTTTGAGATGTTGAAGATAATGCTCTGGGAAAAAACAAACAAACACACTCAGCACTTTGAAAGAAGATTAAGCATTTCAAGGAGGGTCAGGGCGACCTTCAATCTCCATTGCTGAGGAAAACATCGAACGCGTGTGGGCTCTAGTCCTTGCCAATTGACGAATTTCGGTCCGAATGATTTGAAATCTGATAATCTTAAATATTGCGAAGTCGTCTGTGCATACAATCCTAATAAGAAATATGGAGTTGGCTACTGCATATCCTGACAATGCCTCTTTATAATCAGCAATTATTGTTCATGAGTTTCTGGCCAAAAATTCGATCATCGAGCTTTATCACTCTCCTTACTCATCAGCTGTTGCACCGTGTGACTTTTCCTGAAATGTTAAATGGTCGTGCGGGGCACCAATGGGGTGATGTTTAGACGATGAAATGAGAAACGACGATGGAATTTCTTTTCTCTTAGGGTCTTACCTTCTTCAGGTAAGCATGGGTATCACTCACCCTAGGTACTCTAGTTAATCTTTTCCTTTCCTATGAGGTTTACTATCTTTGGTAAACAAGGGTAACTCGTCCCCGGAATAACCTAGAGACCCTTCTATATTTTCGAGAAACTCCTTTCACGTCAAAAGATTAATTTTTTTTTTTAGGATTTTTAAAACTTCAAGATCACAGTTGCGTTGTTTGGTACAGCGTAGCCATATCCGGTTCTTATGCCATTAAAATTCACCATCACTCATTCACAGAAGCAGTTGCTTGACTCCTGAGGACTTATGTATCGAAAAAGGAAAACATCGATTGTACAAGAGTTTGCTATCGATTTGATTTTACAATCGATTGCTTTAGATGGAGAGTGCTTTGAAAAGGATAAAACTGTTTCTTAAATGTTATTTAACAAACTAGTAATAACCTGGGGTTGCGCATTTATTGGAGAGATCCCATATAAAATTTTTGTTTTTTTGTTAGAAATCTGAAGACTAATGATGTAGCATCTCACAAGAAAAAAACATTAAAATACGAAACAATTATCAATTCATTTTATAATGGTTTTATTTTATTCTTCAGCATATATTCATTCATACAAAGTAGTACTACAAGTACGATATATAAAACAGCATATAGTTCAGTTATATGCATGTATATATAGATAAAGATATATATATGAATATGCCAGAAAATGCAGACATAATATACAAAATAAACTCTCTTGATCATACACTGTTATAATGGAACACAATGAGCAACATTCGTTGTGAAAAAAATAAAATAAATAAAAGAATATGCATAGCATTTAGGAGGGGGAGCAATATCAAAAAGAAATTTCGAGGCCTTTAACAGGTTAAAACTGTATGTTTGAAACAGAGATGATCACAAGTCAAAAAAATTATTTGTTATGAATTATTTATTTGATTTGTTTAATCATTTTTTTTATTGTGGAACTCAAGTAAAACGTTTTCCTGGTACTTGTTCGACAGCTCAATTTTCAAATTTCTGAAGTCTAATTAAAAATTTTTTTTAAGGAGTAAGTTATCTAAAAAGTTATCCTCAGTAAAATATCTAAAAATGAAATATTGCAAATAATAAATTAGAGATAGATTAAAGGATCAATAATTTTTTCATGTTTATATGTAAAGACTACTGTATGTGTGCACATACTTTTTTTAAGCGAAAATAAAATTTAACAATTAGTCTTTGTTTTGTATATTTATCAATTCCTATTAAAATGTTTTAAGTTAGTTGGGAAAAATAATATATTTTTTCTATGTGTTCAGATCTAATAAGTTAATTTTAAAATTTGTGAAAAATTGGCCTCTTTTACGAAATTAAATGTTTTAGGATAGAAAGCTTGTTAGAGCACATTATTAAATATGCTATATTCATAAAAGTAACGCATCAACTTTTAATTTTTACACTCTATTTCATTTTTTAGTTAATATGCTTTTTATATAACCTAAAATAATTTTTATATGATCTATCAATTTTTAATTAAGTTCCTTGGTAAAATATTTTTTTTTAAAAAAATATTTTTAAATGAAATTTAGCAGAAAGTATAGCATTTGGAAGATTTTGTGCTCGTGACTAAGATAACACAAAATTCAAAAAAGGGAAATTTTAGTAGCTTTTTATCTCACGAAATTAAAAATGAATTTTTGATATATTTGTATAAAAAAATGTATTTGAAGATATGAATTTTTAAACAGTATCTTTTAAGTATCTATGAAAATTTTTTATAGGAGCAAAATTTTGTAGAAATAATTTTTTTTTTGAGGAAAAATTTCTTACGTATGCAATTGTTTTTAAGTTTACTTTTGTGACATTAGAACATTTTCATAAATCTTTTTCCTCTAAATTTTTACCTGTGCTCTTATTAAAGAGAAATGTGATAATTTGAAAAGTAGTTTGTCTAATATTAGCCGAAAGTGCTACTAAAATTCTTCATTAGAAGATTCAGATCTAAGTGAACCAATTGTACAAAAATTATGTAATATTCGAATGGAAGAATTCAGTCTAATCTAATTCCACACTTTTCAAAATTCCAATAATGATTCCTTTTCCTTGCAGATATTTTTCATTTTCGTGCTGCCATCTAGTGTTGTATATGTAAAATGTTTCAACTTTACAAAAAGCACAAAAAACATAAAACTAAAAAAATATTTTAGAAATATTTAATTAATTAAATGACTTATTATTTCAGAAAAAAGAAATTTAGAGAGACGAAACTAATTTAAAAATTATTTTTCAAATGAATTTCGGCTTAAAAATTTTTAAAACTTTGATATAATTTATAAAATATAATGAAAAGTAATTAAGACATGTAAAGGATTGAAATATTTTTAAATAAATATTTTTATGGAAAAAAAAATACATAAAATTTTTGAGGAATAAAACAAAAATTACTTTAAGTTTTAGTTTTAACATCATTATCTTTGATTTTTTTTTTTTAAATGTTCTGATTCTGAAGTGATAAAGACAAAACTTTAGTTTAATCAAGAACTACAGATCATATTACATATATTATGAGAAATTTCATTTCATATCTTTTGTGTGTGTATATATATATAGGAAATAGTGCAGGATTTTTTTTTTTTTCACTTCTTACTTGGGAAAGTTCCTAGTCTGAAGTTTATTTTCATCTACAGAGTATCATTTTATTAATTCTTTTAAAATTTTACTCATTTTTCTGGTATTTTAAAGCCAGAAGTTTCTTTTTGGATTGGAAGAGGGAGGGCTCCAAACTTAATTACTTAATAATGGCTAATTTAATGGTTATATATAAATTTAGGTAAATTAATCTCATATATAATCAGAATAAATCTTATCTAATTTAAGTATTGTTTCATTATTACATATATTCTATATGGTACAATGGTAAATTCAGCTAATTATTACAGGTAATTAAAACTTACCTAAATAGCAATTTTATTTAGAAAATTAAAGTTAATAATGCAACAGTACATAACAAACTAGTTATGTCTGTTTCATAACTTTCTTTGTAAATTTTTTCAAATGTTCCATTTAATTTATGTCAGAATAAATTTTCTGCATAATTACCTGTAATCGTATAAAACATCATCATAAGATTTAACTTCAGAAAATATCTTAAATATTGTCAGTGTTTTTGCAATCAATTTCAGGACTCGAGTGACAATAGCCCCCAAAGACTAACTTTACAAGGAAATTGAAAATGCGTCTATGCAAATGGAGGAAAAGGATTCACTAATGGAAAATTGAAAAACTATCCAATATGCGATTTAAAAGAGTATATTTTTCCCCTAAGCCTAATTATCTCTTTTATAATTGAATGTACAGTATTTAATAATAATCTATATTTTAAGTGATGAGGATGAAAAATAGTGTACGTTTCTTCCTTCTGTACATTTTATAGATATACTATAATGAAAATATTCAACTGTATATTTCTAGTTTGTACTTTTAAAATATTCCAGCCTCTTCTGCCTTGCTATAATAAAGAATAGAATTAACTGCATTATTTTAAACTGTGACCGCATGTTACATTTTATATTCACAGAAAGGAGTTTTTTTGTAGTTTTCGTTTTATTAAAAAAGAAATCTTGCTTTTTTTGCTTATTATTAAGCGCATTTTATTAGTATAATTAATAATGAAATCAAGATACGATTCAATATAGTTGAAGTTTCATTTCCTCTAAAGAAGAAACGTTCCTTATTCAGCAAGGTGTAAAAAGAAGCATGGTTTAAATAACTTATTTCATGCAAATATATATATAGCTTTAAACGCATATCTATTTACAATCTCTCAAGGAATACAAACCCTTAATAAATTTCATGCTTTTGCTACATTTAACAAGGGATGATCTTAAAAGAAGGAAATTAAAAAAACTTTTAGTACACAATTATAATTATAAAACATTAAATAGCTCAGGAATGGCTGTAAAATGTTTCAAATCACATAAAAGTTCTTATTAGAAAATCAGAACTAAGCTTCCTTAAAGATCTTTTTTATAATTCAAATATTCTTCATCAACATATCAAAAAACACAACATCTAATCTAAGTAGCCTTAACATTTTACTACACACATTATTTCCGTTTAAAATGGGGATATTTCAAGTTACAATGGCTAACAATGTGTTGGGGGAGAGATACGAAATAAAATCACGAATAACATGAATTGATAACGAATAACACAATACGTGATTTAAACAAAAGTTAAATTAATAATGGAAATACAATACAAATGAAAATCTAAAATATGGAGTGTTCAACTCATGAACACGTTTAAAAAATATCACACAATCGACTTTCAAAGAGAAGAATTTCATTGTTGTATGTTACACTAAACAGAATAATTATTGAGAAAATAATAATTAATTATTATTTTCAGGTTTCCGTCGAAATGTAACATATTTTTCAATTCAAAGTTAACATCAAGGACGATGGAGGAATATTCCTCCGGATTAGAAGGTCACAAATATAACCATAAAAAAAATAATAGTTTCTTTAGCAAGGAATTAAGTTAATTTTATAATTTTTTTTAATTTTTTCATTTGGAATTAATAAAATTTAAAAATGTATAAGAAATTTAAATATGAATGAGAAATTCGTTTTGAAAATAAAATAAATGAACATTTAAGAAATAAAAATTCAAAAAAAGGGGAGAACAAAGAACCTTTAAAATTACCCAAAGAAATTAATCAATTTAAGTACTTAATAGTTTCATCTCTTTAATATGGTTGTAATACATATTTCTCTATCCCTTACTATTTTCAGAGTAAGCTTGCTTTTGTTATATATTTATTTCATTTTAGATAATGTCACTTATTGTTTCTAATAACAATATATATATATATATATATATATATATATATATATATATATGTGTGTGTGTGTGTGTGTGTGTCTACATTTTATACAATACTTCTCTCTTAAACTTCACTATTTTTTGTTTTTTTTCCGTCAAATTTTCAGTTTTGGTAATTTGTTTATAGTGTAGAAAATCAAATTGTTTGACTTTTTTATTCCATATGGATGGAAAGTACTTATGTTTAATATTCGAAATTCGCTTTCGATATGCACATATGTGTTTATTTTTCTTTGAAAAAGATTTTATTTACACTAAAAATATCTCGACCTTAATAAATAAATAGCATAACTTAGTAATACACGATTAAATTGGGGAAAAAAAATGATTAGAATTTTCCTCTATGGATACAAAAAGAAAATAACACTTCCACATGATTAAGTATAGAACTGTTTTACAACTATAATTAATAGAATATGAGTTGTAATAAAAATAATGAAACAGTAAAAACACTTATTTTTACAGAAACAAAACTGGAAGAAATTGATCATTCCCTGGAGTTTTAAGGATCCTATGTTCATTTAAAATAACAGGAGTAATATAGCTTCAATAAACAAAAAAAAAAAAAAAAGATTTATCAATTTATGATCTTATGAGAAATGTCCTACTAAAATTTAATAAATCATAAACATTGGAAAAAAAATTCAATGTAACACAAGATCACTACCACAACACGTAGATTTATTTTCTCTTTTTATCCTCTTCTTTCAAAAGCATGGTCCTTAGTTTTGAAGCCTTCATAATAACAACATGTAAAATAGCACGAAGTTAGTTCATTAACATTGTTTTAAAGTAAGTAAAAAAGGACATCTAACTTTTTACCTGTTCGAATCACGTATGATATTTTTAAGTATACATATCACATTCCATACACACACATAAATGTTATTTGCTTAAAAGTCAAAAAGTTTTCCTTCTCTTCGAACATTTGTGTGAAATTTGTAAGTCCGACTAGTTTTTTTTTATATTCTTTGGATGTATTCATAGCAATTATCATTACCAGCAGTTTGTATAATACGTCTTACTTATGGATCTCTAATTTTTCTCTCAATGTATCCCTTCTCATCACTTTAAGGCATATGTACCCTTATTATTGTAAGACTTCAATACTAATATATGACCAGTTTCCGATATTTCTTTCGGGGCTTGCATCTAAGAAAATAATTGTTATTAGACATAGGTTTTATGATATCTTTGAAAAAAAATATTTGCACATCATATTTAAATTATTTCTGTAGCTTCAAGTTACTCGTACCACAGTTTGAAAGCCACTTTGTATATATATATATATATATATATATATAAATTAATTTACTTAATTCCTTAATTTAGTGTCTTTTCCAAAATAACTCTTGCCCGAGTTTTTAGGCATCAAAAATAAATTTTTTTTTACCTCGGATAGAATAAGCAAATAAATAGCCTGTGTACAATTAAGGAACCAAATAAGTTATGTCGGAAGAATTAAAAGTATAGGGTCACATGATATTGTAGCAAAATATTACGTTCAAGCACATATGTATTTTGCGACATAGCACCTCATAGCTAAAATTTAACTGCAATGATACGAGATAAGGTAAATTTAATATATATTAACACGAATATAGGTTAATATAGGTTTAATATAAGTTAACACGATGTGTAATATTAAAGAAATTTCGATACTTTTCCATTCGTATCGAAATTTCTCTAATATTTCGCCGGCGATAAAGTTGCCAAAAATGATTCAACGGACGCCAAACGTAATATGTGTATACTGTGTGTTATCGTCAATAAAGTCTGCTTGGCGAGATTTGCGCCGGCGAAATGGAAAAGTTCGGAAATTTCCGTCATCGTAAGTCTATACTTTTATTAAAAATATTATCCAATCGAAATTTTTAATTGGTGATGCAAAAATGAACTAAAATATTTTAAAGAACTCTTTCTTCAGTGCGTCAGAATTGTTAGAACTAAAAGGGTATACGTATTACCTACTGATACTGATAATTGAATGAATGAGTGTACATTCAGTTATATCCTTATATCACTTGAGCATCTGATTGTAATCAGAGTGAATACTCATTCACACCATTTCTAAATAGACATCTCGCACTTGGCGATGAAAATGGTCGCCATCTAAATTCATTACTACTGAGTTTCCCCACTATCCCCTGCAATATCCTCTTTGCTGTCATTCTCATCACGAGAGCTCAGATCCGAACTGTAGTTGGCTGAATCGGTCGGGAGTGGTGTCTGAGATCCTGCTTCTTTGGCGACGCTTTTGCTGGCAGCCGAGTCTGTGGAAAGCTCGCATTTTAAATTAGACGACTCTTGCTCGTCGTCTGGAACCTCAAGAGTGAAGGTGTCTCTGGAGGCTTGGAAATTTATATGCTGTTCGACGGTTGTAAGCATTGAATTGGATGAGAATGTGGCAGTTCCACTGGTTGGCGACGTTGGTTGGCTGTCTTCTCTGAAGGAGATATGTCCAGTGGACTGGGAGGTTTCGCGAAATGACGATAGACTACCTTCTAGGCTGCTTTCCTCGAGTGGATAGGACCGGGAACTAGGCTCTCCATCCAGAGAATGCCTTAGGGTGACTTTTTTCTTGACTCTTTGACTGATATCGGAGTGGACTCTAGAAATGAAATCCACAAGAAATATACGTTACTGTTTCATTCCATGTTTTAGTTATATTAAAAATCTTGACGTTATATTTCAATCTCGGAATAACAACATTAAATATCCTACTTTTACAAATTTTCACTTGAAAAATTATCTGACTCTATTATTACTTTTTAAATTCATATCTTAAATATTTTTCCATGGTCATTAAGCAATAATCTGAGCCTCTTGTATTGTTGATTTAAATAAAGATTAATAAAAAAAATCGAGATTGGCTTTGCTAATTCCATTTCAACGTATGCTAATGTTTTTTTTTTCTTGTTATGTTCCGGAAAAAGTAGAGTTATTCAAAACGAATATTAATTAATGTACTAAAAACAGACAATTCTGAAAAAACAATCATTTATTAAATTAAATATTAAATTAAGAATAAACAATAAATTATTATAGTAGACAATAATATTCTATTCGGGTATTAAAATAAAAGCAGACGATAAAATATTAAATAATTTTTTAAACCTAACATCCCTTACCCTGTATTTAAATTCCATTAATTTTTGTTCTGATACCATATTATCAAAATAACACGTAAGTGCATGTTAAAAATTATTAATGTTACAGTTTCTAAAGAAATGGATAAGGATACACGAGCTGTAAATAACACATGGATCAATAAGTCCCGAGACTGTGCGGTCGTTTTTTTGCGATTTCCTCCTTCAAACGCACCAGCAAGTCAATACAATAATCACTGTTAATCGATTTACCTTTTTCGAGGTAGTCAATGAAAATCACGCCATGTGTATCCTAAAAAACTGACGCCATGACTTTGCCAGCTGACTGCTGCGTTTTCGGACGGTTTTCGCCAGCTGTGCGCCACTCAAATGACTGCCGCTTCGACTCTGGAGTGTACTGATGTATACATGTTTCGTCCATGGTCACGTAACGACGCAAGAAAGAAATCTTTTTTGTTGCGAGTAAATAGCGATAAACAGCTTTCTGAATAATCGACTCGTTGTTGTTTTTGTTCCATCGAAAGCAATCGCGGCACCCACTTGGAAAAAACTTTTTTCATGCTCAATTTTTCATGAAGGATAGTAAATACACTTCCATATGATATCTGTGTCACCTCAGCAATCTCACGGAGCTTCACTTTACGATCTTTCATTATAATTTTTGTCACTTCACTCACATTTTCCGGTGTAACGGCTTTCACAGGTCTACCCGAGCGTTCCGCGTCATTTGTGTCGGTACGACCACGTTTAAACTCGGCAAACCACCGACAAATCGTTGCTTTTGATGGACAAGAGTCCGGGTAACATTTTTCAATCCATTGTTTCGCTTGCACGGTGTTTTTACCCATTAAAAAACAATGTTTTATCAGAACACGAAACTCGGTTTTTTCCATTTTTTAAACAAACTACAAAACGACTTTACTCCAACCTCGATAACTCAGCTGTTTCTGGTCCGATCGACTTAAAATTTTGACACGTTTCAAGCAAAGGTTAGTACTCTAGAAAGATCTGGTTACTGGTTTACTACGAGCGCCATCTCTGGGTTAGTCTCGGAACTTATTGATCCCTGTGTTAAATGACGTTTTGCAATGGCATAAAATTACGAGGTTCCTAATTTAAAATTATAAATTTTACCCTCTCATCAGAATTACTATTTTAACAATCTTTAATTTAGGGGAAATTCCAGAATTTATTAATTTGTATTTAAAATTTAATAGGTTCAGGAATCAAACGCTTGGGAATCGGTGTGTGAGAGTCATCGATAGTTGTTGGTGGTGAAGAATCGGGGAGGGTGTCAAAAAACTGAGATATTTCCTCTCTCTCTGAGACTCATGAAACTGAGAGAGTGAGTTATTTTAGAATTTACTAAAATTTAATAATAAAAGATTTGTCGTGGTCAGTGCCATACTCAAGAAACGAGAGTTATTGACAGAAAAGGGTGAAATAAAGGTGATTGATGTGTGAATTTAGACGAAGGTTTTGATATCAAAATTAAAATATGATTTTAATAGTTATTAATTTAGATTTGAATTTAAGGAAGTTACCGCAAGGTGACACGAGGGTATACAACATAGCACTGGTTTGTAAAGAAGATTAATGAGATTGAAGTCCTACATTAAGGACGTTTTGTGACGGAATTATCATTTCTTAAGGAAAATGGGGTATTCTGAAGCAGTTAAATAGTTGAAATGACTGATGGCAGTTGAAATTGTGAGAATTGGAGCGAAGAACTTAACAAATTTGAGAATTGACAATTGCTAGCGAGTAGAAAGGTGCTCTAAAATAGATACGTAAATATTTTGCACGTTTTTCAATGTTACTTCTGAGTAGTAAAGTTGTTCTGTCTATTTCGTATCGGATTAAGTGATTAATTACTACTATCTGGCCATCGGTGAACTTACATCCAATACAAGATAAGACCGAGTCTTAATTTTATTCTTAGAGACAGCTCTGTCATCGAGATTTTCAAATAGTACTTTTTTTTTTTTTAATAACTAACTCACACATGATAAGAAACGGGAATGACAAAGTTTGTGTTAAGTAATATGTGTTAATGTAATTAATGACTAATTCAATATGAACTATGGAAACTTGATAAAGTAAGCACATCTGTTTCACCTATGTATACTTCTTGGAACTGAGGGGGATGCTCCTTCGGATAAGGAATGTTCCTTGTGAAGAATGGAACGTTTTGGCTTGGGCACCGCTGACAGGATAGGGATTGGATAAGATGGAGGAGGCGTACAACAAACGGGAGACGGTAGCGATTGGGGGGTGCCTAAGGATGTTGGAGGGTAGTTGACTCGATCGGAGAGATACATTTCTATTAACTGTTCAAGTTTGCTGTCGATTTCTTCCACCTAAAAAATGTAGAAAAAATTTAAAATACGTGAAAATCAAATACATGGATGAAAAGCAAAGGCAATTTTTTTAAAGACTTCAATAACGTTTTCTATAAAAATATGGAACTATTGCTACTTACTGTTCGTTCCACTTTGACAATGCGACAGGCTAAGCTTACTTTTGATTCATAGACATCCTTGGCTTTCGAACCTGCCTTACCCAATATTTGGTCCAACCTGGTATATAAAAACATTTAAAAGGATAAAAATATTGATAGCATGAAAATGGAACAGATTTTCAGTAATATAGGATGCAACAATTTAATAAACCAAGGACAAATCACACCATTTTTTTGAATGATCTAATTTACCTAGACTGTAGACTTTTCACTCTACCGAGTAAATCAACATGACCTTGAGAATACTGTTCTATCACGTCTTTCACGTCGTAAGGTTTGAGAGCTTCCTTAAATTTTCTTCGAGCAACGAAGTATTTGATCTACACAAAATAAGATACTGAGTAAATGAGAGCAACCTAAAAATTCCTTCAAGAAGCACAGAGAATATCAAATATAGATCAACCGATTAAATTCAAACATTTTATAATATATTCAAGCATATTTAAATACAAACATATAAACAAAACCGTCTACCCGCCATCTTGATTTCGTGGACGAAATGTTTATCCTAAGGGGAATTTCGACTTTAAACCTCCCATCTTTACTATTTGAATGCAATAAAGTGCATCTGAAAGAGCAAAAAATAATGAATGCTTCTGCGGAATTAATTTTTCCCCCCGAATTTTATGAAAAGTTTTTCACCCCTATTTTAATTATTCATTTGCTAGTTTTCTGGTCTTTAAAAATATTTGGAAGTATTTTTAAAAATTGGAGGAAAAAAGTATTTCCGCAGAAGTATTCATTATTTTTTGCTCTTTCAGATGAATTTTATTACATTCAAAGAGATCTAACAGTTAAGAGGTGAGAATTGAAAGTCGAAATTTTCCATAGGATTAATATTACGTCCACAAAATCAAAATAGCGGGTAGACGGGAGCCTGAACTAAATTACAAGGAAACTTCAAGGCGAAAAGTTTTTATAAGAATACTCTACAGTTTCCTGTTGGGGAATAAAGAGGCATAGAGTGGTGATAATAATAATAACAACAACAATAAAACTCTATATTATATTGAAAAAATCTAACTGTTGCATGCGAAAAGTTTTGCTGAAAACAGATTTAGCCACCAAAAGTGCTAACTTTTTTTTTTAAAAAAAAAATGATTACTAAATTATTAGATTAAATATTCGAGTTAAAGCAAACAATAAATTATTGAAGTGGACAACAATATTCTTTTCAGATTTTTTTTAAAATTAAAACAAACGATAAATTATTAATTTAAATATATTTTAAGCTAAATGCAATCATTGCTGCCGTAAAATGAAAATAATAATGGAACATGCAGTCCACACTGTATTTTGAAAAAATGGTGAGGTAACCAATTTATACAACACCAAGAACAGTATTTCCTTTGGTGCCAAATAATTAATGCATTATACTCATTATACATTGGATTATTTTGAAATTTTATTTTGGTACATATTAAAGTAAAAATTAATACTTCCTTTCCATACAGAACAGAAAAAATATTATTATTAGATCATATAAATCTTCCCATTACTGATGGTGTAACTTAGTGCTTCTTTTTCAAGAAGAAAATTTTGCTGTTTTTAACTATTAATGACAGTTTACAATTGATTTCATGATAATTAAAAACCATATTTTGATATATATTTGTAGCATTTTTGAGGTATTAGTTAATGTATGCGATATTATCGAAGGATACATTTTCTGAAATTTTTATTCTTATTTTCGCTGGATATTTTTTCCAGTGCACCATTTTATTGAATGTTTACAGTGTTCAATTCATTCATTCGTACAGTTTTCGAAACACGCGAATCATTGGCCAGTTCTCTCAGTTATTTCGAAAGATTTTAAAACAAACTCATGTTTTAAGAGCGAATGATTTTTACAAAATAATAAACTTTGATACAAATATAAAAACAAATGATAACCTTTTTTGTAAGTTCTAATCTGATATTTCTTTCTGAAACGTATGTTTGAACAACAACTTCTCAGTGTAACTATGTGATATACAGAATTCCCCCCCCCCTTCATTCACGAAGAAGTGGCTTGTAATGGGGACTCCCATTCCCCTGGGATTAATAAGTCTTTTTCCTTGAGATTTAGTTCGGAAGACCTACAGCGGTTCATTAACTAATTAAGCTCAAATTATAACTCCAACTTCGACAGAGAAAAAAAACTTTAACATCGCCTCCAACACTATGGAATTCTTCTCCTTGGCGATCTCATGACCTCGCTTTAAAAGAAGCGTTTGCCAACTTTGGTACACTCTCTCACCAGACATAAACCTCGACAACAACACGTCCCAATGAACTGAAGAATAACCTTAGATAATTACATTAATAAATCAAGAAATATTATACTTAAAATTTTTATACCTTAGTTTTAGTTTTTCTCTTAATACTACCACTATTTCTGTGCCAAATTCAAAATATTGTTCATTTTTTAATTTAACAGCTATAAACGATGCTCCTTATGGGAACAACGCTCTCGACCAATAAGATAGTTAACTCTCAAGTTGGCTACTCCCAAACCGTACGGAAAAATTTTCCTTCTGGTTTTTCACCAGCGTGAGAATCTGCCCCCTGATTGGCTAGTCAGTTAATTTTCTATCCTGAAAAGCTAATTCCAATCAATAGCAACTTTTAAATGTTTTCAGTTAAATTTTCAAGTATTTTTCTAAATTTAATGCTTCTAATGTGTTAAGATTCTAAGAAGAGGCAATGCCCTTGTAAATTTTAATTTAATTTTGTAATTTTCTGAGCAAATAACAAACCTTAGCAATTCATTTTACAGCTTGTCTACAAGAGATTAAATGCCACAAGATTTATATCCTCTAACACCCATCCAATCTATATTCACCAGACATAAACACACTTAGTACTCATCCTCATCGAATCATGCATTACACTTTTCAAATCATGGATCAGGTGTTGCATTATATCCTTCTGCCTCTGAGGTAAACTAATTCTATTCATCAGAATATTAAATTGAAAATTTATGTAAAAAACTAATATTTAGTCCAAATGAGCGTATTCAGTTATCATCTTCTCAATTAAGGTTATTAATTTAAAAGGTTATTATTTTTAAGGTTATTATTTTTTATTTTATTAATTTAAGGTAATTAAGAAGATCTCTCTCGTATTTCAATAAATTATTTCTACCAGTACTATAATCGGCCTGTAACTGATAAAGTATTTAATTCAAAACTATAACTAAAACTAATGCTAGTACATTTAAATTAATTCAGAGAGAAGGGAGAGCTCTGGAATAGCAATTGGAATAGTTTTAACTCTGTTCAATCTCAACAGATTACACTAGACAATACTGAGCTGTTGCTATTATGACAATATTTAGCTGTTGCTATTATGACAATGTTTAGCCGTTGCTATCATAATAATATTTAGGTGTTGCTATTATGAAATTTTAAGTTACTAGTAAATATTTCAAGAACCATTATATAATTCTAATAGCATATTTTAAACCGAAACATTTCTATTCGCTTTTGGGCTTTTTTCAAAAATTCCAGATACTATTTTTATTTGTTCATCCCTTTTCCGTAGATTTTTCATCTCGCTCAGCCGGCAAATAATAGAGGATAAATAATTATAGTAAATATTAAAAGTCGGTACATTGAGTAGCAAGCTCAGTCTATAAAATCTAGTTAGCCAAATATTCACTGATGACAAATTAAATGCAACACCTGCATGGAAAGCAAGCAGCAGATTCTTATTTATAGTACATGCACAGTATGATGGAGGGAGATGTTTTAATCAACACAAGAGCTTTGGGGTATGCAGCGTACAGAATTCAGCACCCATAGTTGTCAACAGGTAACTCTAGATGCTGAATTCAGTATGCTATGCGTCTAATCTGGCAGCAATAATGGTCCTAACCTATTGTACATCGAGTCACAATGATCTTGGATGTTTTATATGTCTTCATTTACGTGTCAGAGTTCATCAATCATAATGGTAGGCAAATGGTGTCAGGCTAATCTCTCGACATATGACAAGATGTTCTCAATGGGGACAGTTTTAAAGAAAAAGCTGACTAAGGCAACAGTTGAATATCCTCCGTATTGAGGAAGGGTAGGATAGCACGGGCAACACGTGGTCGTGTATTGCCTTTATCAGAAATCTTGTTCAGCCTTGTCTTAGACTGAAATGCTGATTATCCTGCATTGCGAATTCTACACGACTCTTCTGAACTCATCGATTCCATAATCGTATGACAATCATGAGATCAAGAGCCAGAAGCAATGTCGTTCGAACGATTTACCGCAGTCCTGGAATTCCACGATCCCACGACGGCCAAATTCCGACACTTGCTGGAAAGAGTTCCTCCATCTTACATGTGTCATAACATTAATATTCCAAGAATGAGCAACATATCTAAGTTATTCAAACGCGCTGAAATGCTAATGATTTTCATTTTCCAGCTTGTAGAACCTTTCATACAAACGAGATATTTGTTGCGTGCCTCATACAAGTATTACATGACATAGCAATTTTGAAAGCCAAAAGCGTATTATCACTGAACCTTGAGCAAATTAAATTAATGATCAAGTTAATCAAAGTTTTCCAGGGATTCAGAGAAATGTTTTGAAACGTCATTGACAAGTTACAATCCTCTAAGTAATGATAATGAAGAATTGCAGGAATAATCTACTTGTTTGTTTCTTTCATTGCATATTAATGACTTTTTTTTAAATTAGATTTGATATTTTCATTCTTTGTCTCATATCTTTATTAAAAATAGGTTATTATTACAGTACTTTTTTAATGAAAAGTAATTAAATTGACCGTGTGCGTGTGTTTCATATTTATATATATAACCTGCATACTTCAATAATTATTCTACAAAAAGTGACGTCCTCATAATTTAATTGTGGTTTAAAATTACGAGACCCGTCGCGACATGCTTTCGTATATTTTCTAAGTACGACGTTAATAAAATCTGAATATCAATCAATTCCACCATTTAAAACAGCGACGTCTCTTTAAATTTGTACATGTAAACATTATTGACATTCTTTCCTTCTTTCCTCATAGGTTTAAAAGCAAATACACATTTAATACAGTTTACATGATATACTCGGTTATTAGTAAATTATCAAGCGTTTGGCAAAACTTTGTCAAACGCCCAATTGATTGGTTGATTAATTTTGTTGGAGCAGCACTTAAACGGCTTTTGCGTTAATAAAATCTATCAACCAGTGAACATAAACGTACGATATGCCGAACGATACAGAACGAGTGAATAGAAAGTGAATAGAACGATACCTGATATATAATATATCAGAGATACGATTGACAGGCTTTACCAACAAAAAAAAATAATTCATATATTTTTTTTTTATTTGAATAGAATGAGAATAACAAAATTTTTTATACGACTGTGTCAACTACTCGATATCTTTCTGTAATCCCCCCGACATCGTTTGTCTTTTGGGCAAATCAACAAGATTAATGGTTTGCTGTAATAATGATAGCTTGTAAAAAATTACTTGAAAAAAATTGCTTTCCCCTCATTTTTTTTTTCAATAAGCATTGAGAACATGAGTTTATTAATTTACTCCTTTTCAAACTCTGAAATTTTATACATACAATAAAATGGTCATGGAGCTCCCAGACATTCTTTGTTTCTTGTGCAAATCAAGCAGACTAATTCCTTTTTAGCAATAATAATTTACTGAAAAAAATAAGGTGAAAAAAATTCTCTTCTCTGGAATATTTTTTTAATCAAACAAAATTGCGTGTTAAGTGAAATTTCATGTTTTTCAGATTTAGTAATTTGTAAGATTTTGTAAGCCTATACAGAAAAATATTTTAACACCAAAATCGCTTCATATTCTAAATTTTACTCCTATTTTTTCAAAAATTTTATCGAAATTTTTGTTATTTCATATCGCATATTTATTTATTTCTTAATGTTTTACTTCTATTTTTTAATATATATTGCGATTATTACCAGAAAAATTAAATTAATAAAACACCTTTAAATTAGCGTATGTATATGAATCTTACTGCTCGCTTAAGCTGAAATTAAAAAATCTGCATTAATGAAATAAATTGATAAACTTCTATTGCTTTCTCTAAATGTGAAGAGGAAATAAAAATAATAAATAAAAGATACCTAAAAATGTCAAATGCAAAGTTTTGCAAAGAGCAGATTTAGCCAACCAAGGTACACTTTTTTTATAATTATTATTAAAATACTCAAATTAAATATAATCATTTTGTTCTAATTATTAGTACTATAAACATTTTGTACTAGTAAACGAGGAAATATCGAGAAATGGACATTAGTAAACTTTTCCGATATTAAAATTAAAAGAAACGATAAATTATTAAATTGAATATATTTAAGATAAATGTAATTAAAGTTAAAGCAAACGATAAATTATTAAATTTAATATAATAAGCTAAATGTAATAAAAATTGAAGCAAATGATAAAAAATTGAAAAATGATATGGTACGCCAAAACGCCCCACCTAAGACATTAGCCCCTTGGGTGGCTAAAAAACACTTAGTTACTCATTTAATATTCGTATTGGCTTTATTTGTTTTTCCATGACATGAAGAATCAATCCTAATAAAAATTTCCTTTGTTTCTTAAAACGAACCTACCAATACAATAAAAGGAAGTAGAGGCACATTTTGCAGAATCCTTGCAAGAAAAGTACTAAGTAAAGCAAACGTATTCTTACATATTGTTTTGTTGAAAATAGAGAAAAATGTAAAGATTAATTTAATTTCCCTTTTACGGCTACAATAACTACATTTAGTTACGATATATTTAAATTAGTAACTTATAGTTTTCTTTAATTTTATTTTCTTTACAGATTATTACTGTCTACTTTAATATTTTATCGTTTGCTTTAATTTTAATATTTAATTTAATAATTTGATTTTAATCGCAAAGCCGTTTGCTGATATTCTTTTTACTGTCAAAAGTTGGCACTGTTTTTATGTTTGAGAAGCTTGTATGTTTTGAGCTATGACAAAATAGCGATGCAATAAATAATAAAGTGAGATAAGTCAGTGAGAATAGTGAATAAATTTTTGAAAGTATGAATTAATCATTCGAAGCAGAGTTATTTTTTTGGGTAATGGTATTACTAGTTATCACCACTTTATATATATATATATATATATATATACATAGCTTCAGTGATTTACATATTTATGGTTTTATGTGACACAATCTGAAAGATAGGACTTAATAATTAAGTTACAAGGTATAAAAGTATAACAATTAATCATTTCTTCTTTATGCGTAAATTAAATTCTTAAGTATTTTACTCTCAATAAGATAAAAGTAAACCATTCATGAAAGTAAAAATAAAACTGAAGACAAAATGATTAGGAAAAGTTCCATCTTTAAGGTAAGGCATTATACAGATTAATTTTGCTCATAAATGGGACAAATAATTCAGTCATTTTTGAATCTATATACTCTCACTGTTGTATGAATTAATTGCTATAAAACTAATCAATTTTAAATTTTTTGCATGCAAAATCTATCATTAAATAATGGCATTTTCCCCCCCTTTGCGAATGCATTTGATTATAGTCACGAATATTTAATAAATAATTGATTAATTCATAATGAACTTCAAAAAAAGGAAAATAACGAAAGTTACTTGCATTAAATGAAAAAATATTTAAAAAATATGATGCAAGAACAGCAAAAAATAACTGAAAAGTGTAAAATTAATGTTACATATTCATATTCTTAAAACAAGTCGTGGCGCCATCTTTTGAAAGAATTATGTACTAATAACTTTTTCACTGCCTTAAGATCTGCAGTTGTAAACATACCCGAACAGGAAAAGTTACAGTTTGCTACAATTTTATTTACTCATAAAAATGAAAAGAAACATCGAAAAATATCTTATAGATAAATTGCAAAATACATAACACATGTCCTTCACAAAAAAGACATTTCTCTCTTAGAATTAATAATAAAACAAATACCAATTTATTTAATTTTTAAAAATATAAACACACGCTGTTTTCACAGAATAATTGCAAAATATTTTGTAATAAATCAACAAAAATGATTCTATGTGCCTTCATAAATTTATATAAATATTTCAGAATAATATTTATATCAAATAATTAAAAAACAAAAATCATACTTGAAAACATTCTGAAATAACGTAAAATGAAACATATCAAATGTATAAATATTACTTAACGTAATCCAGATTCAACTTATAAGCAAAACACAAAATATTCAATACACAGATAAAATATATTATGTAACATAAACTTTTAAAATAAATATCCTCATTTTTCACAAAAAAATTCTGTCCAATATCTTGTAAAAATTATAAATTTTGAATTTTTTTTTCGATTTTGTTCCATGAAAATCATCTGGATTTATTTTAGAAGCATGTTTATCAATGATTATTCGGAAGTATTTATCATTCAAATGTTGAAGAAAGATTAGTACCTTCCTCAAAGCTCTGATAGCATTCTTATGTTGCTTTGTCAGCGTCGTCAGACGAGGCTCTTCCGTTTCTTCCTCTGTAAATGTGAACAATTAGCATAAAATTTTTGACTCTGAGATGTTTAATCACAAAATAAGAATTTCTTTGATAGAATTTCTTAAAAATAACATAAATTCACACAAATTAATTAAATTTGGCAATAATAGAATATTCTTATTTCTAATCAGATATTAATAATATTGGCTGTAATAGAATATCTAATTTCTGTATAAACATTACTATTAATGGCAGCAATCTCAATTTTTGCGCAAACATTTATTCGATAGCCACGGCATAAGATCATAGTTTCGACCAAGGCAACACAACAATTAGCAATGATAGAATATCTTAATTTTTACATAAGCAATTCTACCACTGATTATGCTATAATTTTTTAATTTCTGCATTGGCAATGCTACAACTGATGGCGGCCAAGATTCTAAGTTAGAAAGCTTCCTCTAACAAGAAAGATGCATAAAATATTTTAAATATCATTCTAGAGAAATTTCGCTTTCATTCACTAAAGCTATCTTCGAGTAATAGTAAAGAATAGGACACGAAAATGGAACACATTTTCTAATTACAAAACATTCGAACAATAATTTTATATTCAGACTTCGCTAACTTTTATAGAGTATTACATTTTATATTGTTACACATTTCCATCCGAATTAATTCCTTTTAAATGGTGTAAAATGTGTTTCATGTTCCTATATTGTAATGCTGTGAATAAAAAATGGCAATTTTTTGAAATATTCCTAAATTTTACTGCATCATAAATATATGCACTTGTAACAAAGTCACAAGGTTTCAGGACAATCGGAAAGATTTTCTTTCTTGAAACGTGTTCCAAATTTCGACCGGCAATTTGACATTATGAGAAGATAGCTTTAAGAAGTATACTGTGGAAATGACGAATAATTCCAGTCTAGTAACTGTTCACCAAATTACTGAGTCGTGTCGTTATTTCATTATATATTGTAATTTCATAACATTAACAATTAACAGCACAGCAAGTGAATAACAGCAGTATTTTCCCATTAATCATGAGATTTTTTCGCAATGGAATCGACCCCATGTTTCAAAAGGTTAGACAGCTTGATTGCTCATGATTAAAAAAAAAATACACACACCTTGTTTTAACTATATTATCCCTTTATCTTCCAGCTTTTATTTCATATGGTTTATGTATAATAGGGGCATTTCCCTTTTTTTGATAATTTAATTAAAAACATTTTCTTGTTTATTAACGTATCTAAGATTACACTGTTGTATAATACTAATATAGTATGATGTATAATACTAATATAGTATGATGTATAATATTAATAAATTACACTGATGTTGATAGCTAATATCTAAGACTTATAAAATTATTACTGTTTTTTACTATGATTATAATTAATAAATGTATTACGACTAATAACTGCAATAATTATTACTGCTGTTATGCAACAATTCCACTTCATATTAACACACCCGAGTAATTACTAATATAATTATTTCACTCTTACATACTATAATTAAGACTAATTATTTTAATGCTTTTAATAGCAGTAATGATAATATTATAAATAAATATTACTATTGAATTTTATGATTCTGAATAATTATTCAATAACTCTAACTATTGTAAAAATAATAATGAATAAGCTACGATGATATTATGAAACTATATTATTTTGAAAATGAGTTTAATAAAAAATTACAATAACTCAACAAAAAAATTTATTTGAAATATAAATTTTTCTTTACTTATAAAAGATTATACCATTAATGACCGCAAAGAATTGCAATAGCACCTTTTGGTAATGCAATATAAAATTTCACACTACTGACAATTTAAGGATCGATGAAGTATTTAGATTTTCGAATCCATGTAATTCATTATTTATCTACCTAAAACATTTTATTATATATTTAAAATCATATTATGAATACAAAATATTTCATTTTTTGTATGGATAAATGAAATCTACTTAAATAAGCATAAATGCACACCCCTGGCCACCAAAATACAAAACCATTAAGGAAAGCATCTAAATCATGTGGAATTTTCAATGTGCTTATACCATGATGAGATATGCAAATGATAAATACTTCAAAGCAGAAGCCCAAGTGGGCCTGCAGCTCCACCAATAAGTTTTGTAAGCCATTTTGAAGAAATGGAATTGCTTTTTCGTGCTGCTGTTTTGAGGGAGCAGCTTCAGTATCCTTTGGTGATCGTATTGGACATAACATGCAACAGTAAGGAGGGATCTGTTATCAATGGATACAGGAAGGAAGCGACTGACGGACGACACTGATTTCCTCAGCCATGTCGCACCACTACATGAGATGAGAGGTATATTGTGACCGAGGCAGTGGTGTATCACTCTGCCACATCAAGAACCACACCAAATCAAACATGGTCAACTGCTAAACAATCACTCTCATCTTGTACCATTAAACGTTGTTTACAGCACAATGAAACGTCCACAAGGTGTCCATCACTGCGATTACCTTCGTCCAAAATAAAAGTGTTTGCGCCTGCAATGCTGCTTTGAACGGCGCGTATGAACAACGAAAGGACACGATATATATTTTTACGGACGAGTCACGCTTCTGTTTGCAACACTGTGATGGTTGGATTAGAGTCTGGAAACACTGTGGTGAGATATGGCTTAGGTTGTATAAGATTTCATTCCCACATCTCCCTACATTACCCAGACATCCAGTGCTTTATCTCAGGAAAGTAAAGGAAGACAACAGGATTAGAAAACTGTTGTCTTCCTTTACTTTCTGATCTTACCTGTATTCTAACAAGACAATAACTGACCATAAGTGAAACGTAATGTCAAAACTTCTTCATTAACCAGTTACATTGCCTTCCTGGTCTGCCTTTTTTCCCTATTTATCACCATTCGAACATGCGTGGGCGATGGCTTGATCAAGCATACACCACCCACTATTCCACCAACTCATATTTAACAACGTGTGGAGGCAGCATGGCTTGCTGTACTCTAATAAGACACCCAAAGCTTCTTTCATTCAGTGCCAAGACGGTTATTGCCAGCAGAAACGGCAACAAATTCATCGTCTGCCTTTCCTAGCAGGAAGTTATATTTTCAATAATTTCATCTTTGTACCGTATGTGTTATGGTTCTAAGCAAATTTATTTTTCACATCTCTTGTTCTTCCTGATGTCGCATTTTGAATGACCAGTAGCGTATTAGAAATAATTAAGAATCATATCTTTTCAAACGTTGAGCATCAAAATACAATTTCTAGTTAAATGTCAAACAAGTTCTAGCAAAATCTCCTCCCACAATGAAGCATTTACTAGTGAATTCCAGAGGATTCCAGTTTGTCACAGATTATCAGAAAAACAAGGTGACAAAAAATGTTTGTCATATCCATCACAAGTAGAATTTCGCGAGAAAAAAAAAAGAACTGAAACTCTGCTGACGTAAAAATAATTTAAGATGGCAATTTAACATGCACGATAATTGAAAAATAGTGTTGATTATTAAACTTTAGGATATTATCATACTTAATTACACCATTATGCTTTGTACTATGTAAAACCAACTCATACCTTCGATTAAAATTCTTCAATTTCTGAGTTACTTTTTCATTGTGTATTTTTACTTTGAGGTCAATTGGGATGGCTTAAAATCATAATTTAATATATTTAGCATAAAATGTTTATTGTTTTCAAATTTGTCATCTCGTTTTAATATAAATCAATTTATCACAAAATCAAAATTTCTGATATACACCCCTCCCCGCTACATTACACAATAAGCTTCTTAAAATTATTCTGGAACTTGTTCGATGAAGAATGGACACAATAGTGTTATAACAAAAATAAAAACATTTTAACGATGATTAAAAACTTGTAAAATATATAAAACATATATTTTTGATTCAGATGCAGATTATATCGCTCTTATCCACAAGTCATGTAAGAAAAATAGCCAAATAGCAAGATTGAAGATACTTTCATTAGTAGTTCTAATGAATAAAAAGCAAATTTTTAACGACTTGACAGTGATTGTCTTTTATTTTTTAAGTCCGGAATAATTGTTGAAATCGGCAATTTAATTCATCTTCAGCATCCAATCTGTTTCTGTGTTTTGTTTTTGTCGCAGCATACAAAGAGAATGATTTTTCACATACATAGGTTGAAACATATGACATTAGATTTTTCATAGATATTTTGGCAATTTCAGGATATTCTTTTCTACTGTCAATCCAAAAATGCGTAATATCAACTTGACTAAAATTTAGTTTCGATTGAGTGTCGGTCGATATATCAATTTATTATCCTCTTCCATCTATTGGGAGTTCGGAGGTGTCACAGTTTTAAGAAGAATTTTGGATTTAAGGTAATTTTTCTTTTTGAACAAGGAAATATTCAAGAAATGTTTTTTGCAGATCTGATAAATATTGGACGAAATTAATTTTTAAATTTTTATCGGGATTGGCGCCACCATCTTCTAAAATATTATGCAAATTAGGAAAGCATTAAATATTATCATTTAAAATGCGATCTTCTAAAGTTGTTATTTTAAAAGAGTGGCGTAAATTTTACTTTATACTTTGAAAATAGTGAAATAAGTGGCTAACTAAGTAGGCGATTCTTTACCCGAGCCAATGAATGGAGGCTAATATGTGACCTAATGTGTCTCGATTAATGTGTTTGAAAAACATGACTTTTACGAAATTTAAGGTTTTGTTTTATCTATAAAATATTTATTTATATTTATTTTTACAAGTAAACTGCCTTTAAGAATTCGATCTTTTATGAAAATAAAAATTTTACTAAAATGTCGGCGCTTTGATTAGCAAATAGTGATCTCTTGTGGAACCCCTGTCAAAGTTCCTGGGAACTCTAGAGATCCTTGGAACCCAGGTTGAAGACTTCTGCTCTAGAGCAACACAGTTAAATGTTAGTTTAAGCCTCTGTTGATTGACAAGGACGTCACGTGTGATGGTCCTCATCTTTCTCTTAAATTCAATGATTCATTCCTTTTTTTTTTACTGCAGCCGGTATGGAAAGTCTAATTAGGAAATTTTTCTGCAAGAATTTTCAAAAATAAATTTTCCATTTACCATAGAATATAAATAAGATTGCAACAGAACCCAATTATTTAAAGTTTTCAATTCACTCTGCATTATATTAGTGTTTTCTAAGCCCATTCTCGACCATAAGTACACATTTAAGATTTTTTTTTTTATCTGTGTAAAGAAGTTCGTCTTATCGAAATTTTTTTCATGGTATGTACAAAATAAAATAACTTGAAGCCACTTAATAAATTTAAAAGTTAAACAATAACGTATTAGTGTAAGGGAAATTTGATAATCAGGATATTTTTTTCATATCTTTCTCATAAATTTACTATCGAATGTAGTGCGTTGTTAAATGAAAGATCATATTAATCTTTGTGATATATATATATATATATATATATATATATATATATATATATATATA
>BMAW01010936.1:260-28158 GCA_019974015.1 Nephila pilipes | reverse complement strand
TATATATATATATATATATATATATATATATATATATATATATATATGGCCTGTTAGATACTTTGTACTATTTACAACTTTATAACAGTTCGTGAATATCTAGCAAGGGGAAAAAAAATGTACGGATTTCTCATTTTCACAAAGCTTTAGCTGAAGCCTAAGTAGCTTTATGGATTTTTCATACACCGTATAAGTATTTCATTTTTTTTTTTGATAAATTCATAAAAATATTTTTTCTAACTTTTGAGTGCTTTCTTGTAACTTTTCTGCCTTTTCCAATATTTCTTGCAATTTTACTGCATTAGTTTTCCCATTATTCTTATTTGATCTCTTTTGTCAATATATGTATTTAAAATAAATGCATTGTGTTACTAAATATTATTTCAAGAATAAACCAATAAAATTCATTATATTGACGACATTCGATCCATTAATAGAAGCAGAAAACACAAAAAAATTATTTCTTACAGCAATCTATTAAGCACAGCTATTGAAACACAGTTTGATTATCTATTAGAGAGAAAAAAAAGTCCTCCACTATCTGTTACTTTATCTAAAGTGCAAGAAAGATCCAGACTATCAAATGAGTCTTTATACCTGTAAGAAAGGAGGCTCCCATTTTCAGCTGGCCATTATATTTCAGATATTGAATAGCCAACAATACCTCAGCATGATCTAACATTTACATCACGCAGTGATAGTGATGTCATCGGCATTTGACATCACTTAAGATGCCCCATTTCATCAGGAATGACGTTAGAAGTGACGTCACAAAGGACACAACTGTTTGACTTTCTTCCCATTTACTAAGTATAGTGACACAGTAAAGGCAATACGGGCTGTCATAAAATAAGTATAACACTAAAGAATTATTTCTTATTCTTGAATAAAAGACTGTAAGAATGCGATTAAATATTTCTTATATTAATAAGTATAGTTTAAAGCAATTTAAATCTACTAATTTTAATAAATCTACTTTATCAAATATGTGATACATATTTGAATTTAAAAAAAAATTACGGTATCTTATAAATTAATTGCATACTTAACATTTTAAATTCAAATATTTTCCGACTTCGTGTAAATGATTTCTCAATGATAAGTATTTTCCAAGACTCCTTAATTTTGTTCATTTTCAGAACAAAATAAAATTATGAATATTAATTATTTCATAGACTTTTTGATAATACTTTTCCTATAGATATCTCTAACAATGTTTATTTTTCAAATGGAAAATCGTTAACAAGGTTTTGATATTCATTCGAAATGTGAAATACATTAATTGATATTTTAAAAATTAGTACAAAGAAATATTTTCGAAGAGAAAATGATGTAATTTTTTATTTTGTAATGTTTTGATAAATAGTTCAAGCTTTTGGTATTGATATTATTATTATTTTGGTATTGATATTATTATAATAGAGAAACTAAAAAAAATTTAAGAATTCAATTTATATCAATAACTTGCCTACAGAAGTGCTAACACCCTATTTTCGAACTATGCAAATGACGAGATAAATACTCCTGTAAATGACATGATAGTGTAAATAACATTAAAATATTCTTTGTAGCTTTAACTGCATTTTTAGGAAAATTGTAATAAAAATTGTAACAACAACTGCTTAAAAAATACGCTAAAAATTGAAATAAAAACAATGCAAAAGTAGTAATGTTTTAATATGGAAAAGTTACGAATACGAGAACTGAAGAATATCACAAATGATAAATGAATATCTAACAGAATATAAAGAATCAAAAAAAGATTTTAACATCATTTAATTGATAATATATATTGGAGTACTAAAAAGACTTAAAAAGATATCGATAAAACAGTTACGCATAATTTTTCTGTTGCTTGATATGAGAAAGTTATAGTTCATCATTTTAATTTTAACAAAGGGAAATAAAGCACAACGTAAACAAAAGTTCAGAAGAATTTTCTTGAAATTTCTTATCAATTAAAATAACAACAATAACCCAGGTTTTTCTGTTGAAATTTCTTTGTGTAGTTTTTAAATAAGAAAATCCAATAATTTTTAACAATCACTTGATAGATTTTATTTATATTTTATATTACTTAAATTTTTGATCAGAGAAATCTGTAAAAATTTCTTAAACACAAGATAACAAATTTATTTATAATGAAAGTGTAGTTAAAAGTCATCAAACATTATATAGAATCATAATACATCTATCAACTCTCAGGCTATTTCTAAGAATTGTAATCTAGAAATAACAACCGTGATAAGAAGGTAACTTTAAAATGTAATGAGAATGAATTATTGTAAATCTGAGAGCAGAGTATTTGCTACAGTGCACTGAGATCTACTTGAAGATTAAGACAAGCATATGTGATGAATCATTTTCTAAGAACTATTTTGATCAGTCTACTTCATTCACCTAGAGCTAGTTTCATTTCTCTATCGTAAAATGATGCGCATGCAGATGCGTGAAGATGAAAAAAATGTGCAGAGATTAATCAAATTCTCGATACTAAGCTAAACTATACCTCGTGCTGTGCTCTACAGCAGATGTCCTTTGCATTTCAATAAAACAAAACTCAAAAACAGAAGTCTCAGGCTTGTAAATCCACTTTCCAGGTTATTAGCTTAGTAAATTCAGTCACCAAGCTCTTCAGTAACAAGATATATTATAAGTAATATTTGCTTACCTTAGAAATGCATTGCAATTTAAAAGAAAATCTTATAAATATTTTAAAAAAAGTTCTCATAAGTTTATACTTTTGTTGAAAGTTTTATAATTTTGTTTTTAAAAAAGAGGTTTCATAACTCTGTTAAAAAAAAAAAAACTTTTTGCTGAAAAAACGCTGACTACATCTTTTTATATTTCATTCAATGTATACTCGCTGTTTTCATTCACATTTGATTGAATTATTGATTTGTAAAATAGTAATTGAATTATTGTAAATATGGAATCATTGTCTACTTGCATATTATTCTGTAAGGTAAATGTAAACGAAAATGAAAAAATGCGACTCGCCTGCATTTTGAGCAAGATATTCTTCAGAAATATTTACGCATGTATTTGCAACAATCCTGTTTTGTACGTCTTTAATGAATAAGATTTTAGAGGTATTTGAATTTCTGTAATAATAAATTGAAGCTAAATTTGAAAATAAATTTTGCTTTGAATTAGATATACGAGAAAAGTAAAAAAATTATAAATTCTTAATGTATAGGTTTCTCTGTTTGTTAAGTATTCAAGAACGAAGTACATATTTCTAAGTTACAGTCGCATAGAAACTACAATTAAGAACAAAAAAAAAAAAAAAAAATGAATGATGCAACATTTTTTTTTAATATTCATCATTTCCCTGCGGATACTAAGCATCTGGCTTGGAGCACAAACAATTTGGAAAAATAACCCTCCCTTATTTAATATTTAAAGTTGTTCATTTTTATTTATTTTAATGCAAATTGTACCCTTCTAATAACTAACAGTTGTACTAATCATTTTGTAACAGAATGCTACGCTTTTAGTTCAAAATATTGATTTTTGTTTTAAAAATTAGAAAATCCGGAAGCAAGTTTGAAACCATTGAAATCAGGCTAATATGTTGATTTAAATTATCATCAATATTCGAAGAGAAAGGGGCTTATTTCATTTTTCGTTTTTGTTGTTTTTGAAATTTGAACTACTTTTGTAATAAATTATGTTGAAGTTAATCAGTAAATTCTCTTTATTTTTATGAAAATGGAGACATTGCCCGTATTTCTCGTTCTGAATTTGCGTTACATACCGATATGTATCTCTTTGAATCAATAATTCAGTTTTTTATTGCCACTAAAAACTTTAAAATACATTTCAGAAATTTTTAACTTCGAAAATGAAAAGAAAATTTTTTTTATGAGTTTAATTTCAATATGTATGTTTTTGTTGAAATTATAGCGACGCTACAAAACATTTAGCGCAAATTTTTGTAGAATTTTCAAAAGTTTCAATAGATTTAACTATACCAATTAAGTTTAAGTACACAGCATTGCCTTGAAAAATCTTTTTGAAATATGTGCTTCATTTTGAATACTTTTTTTATATCATTTCATTAAATCAGATAAAATATTTATTTATATTTTTTTTATTATAAAAGTTATTATTGAGAAATAAATAGAAAATAAAACTAGACAGCTCAACTCGCAAAAAATAATCTATTGTTTTAAGGAACTAATTTTTAAACTAGAACTGAGATTTAGCAGAAAGAACAGCAATAAATAGGCTAAAATTAAATAGCAAAATTGAAATATGCTCGCATCAAAAATAGCGAATATGTAATACTTGTTAGCAGCTATTTTATGACGAAATGCATTCTTATTTATTCAGGTTTTTTGAACCAGAAATTATTGAAAATATTTTATGATAAAAAAAAGGCACGATCTTACATCTTTGGATATCTTCTACCTGAAAGAATAAGCGAACTCATTCAATCGATTTATAAAAAGTAAGTATTAAAAAGACTATAGTATTACAATATGCTGATGATCAGTCTTTCTTGCTGCGGAAGCAAAAGAAATAAAAAGTGAAGTGCATTAAATTGAGAGATAATGAGAAGAATAAAATTCTGTGATGTGGATTTGGATGAAAACTTCGTATCTTACCAATTACGGGGACTTTTCGTACTTTACGGATGATAATCTCACACCAGGTTTTGCGAGGATCCACTGAGATCAAGAGAAAACACGATCAACTTATTTGGTTAATTTAAAATTTTAACAATTTGAATACTAATGTTTAGCTGTTAAATTGCTTAAAGGGCTTAGATTCATTTCATGCACACTTTCCCATCTGAAGTTAGCAGGATTTGATATCTTAATTAAGAATATTAGCATTATGGCGAAATGTGTTTCCTTAGGTAACAATAATGTTTAATTCATTGAAGCATTTTTTTAAACAATTTTATTCCCGATGAGAAAGGATATACTCACATTTCTTCTCCATCCTAGAAAAAATAGTTTAAGCTGCTAGAAATATTTAGCTTTTAAAAAAAATTAATATCTATTTTTGTCACTCATGTTTTTTTTTTTTAGGTATTTGGTATTTTGTGTGAGTATTATTTCTTTGTTTTGAAACGTTTTGTTTTAAAAATTTCGAGTTACAGAATTCTTTTTTTACTTTCATCTTCTTAGAATTATGAAGAAATAATTTTTCTAACTGCACCAAATGTTTACTACGTTAAAGCTTAGTAACTCATAAGTTTCATAGATGGCAGCATGAGTATTTGAAAGCAATTCTCTACCTGTTGTTCCGAGTTTTGATTTGAAAATTTTTTGCATCAAATATTACAAATAAATGCTTCCAGTCAGATAATTTAAAAAGCGATAATTTTTTTTTTCCTTCAGGAACGGTGAATTTTATGATGAAATGAATACTTTCAGACAATGGTCTGTTCCTCCCTTCAAAAACCTATGGAAATATAGCATCCATTTTTTCCACTAAATTTTTCTAACACATTCTATCAATTTAATTTTGCTTTTACAGCGATGGTATTCAGTAATATTTGCCCAGAGAATTCTGAGACAGGATTACTTTTTGTTGCATTTAATTTCAAATGTGTCACGTGAAGAAAATTCCTCACAATTACTTTATCTTGTAAAAATTGATTATGTTTAAATATATTAACTATAGAATGCGACATAGATCAAATGGTAAGCGTAATAAATTTTACGCACTACATAAATAATAAAGAAATTAATTATAATAATTTTCATTTCATATATCGAGACCTTAGTAACTATTCTTTGAAAAAAAAATTCCATTAAAATTTCAATAATCTATTTTTAATCCAATAATCTATTCAATAATTTAAAATAATCTATTTTTTTCCCTTTCTTTCTTTCTTTTTTTTTTGGGAAAAGTCTGATTATTTTTGCAAAGAAATGTTTGTCATTTGAGAATTTTCAATTAGTAAACTTATAAATACAACGTATATTTCATTCTAAAATTTCGAAAATAAGTGATTGTTATTCAAATCGGTTTTTAAATGTCAATGCTTTGTTATTTGATTAAAGTTGATGAGCGTTGAAAATGCAGACTTTTATTTCAAAGAATTTTATTCCAAAATTTTTAATATAATCTGATATTTATGTATATATTTTGGAAGTTTTTATATTTTGATCCAAAATCTATATATTTCAAATTGATAAGTATCATTAGTATAAAAACTACACTGAGAGACTTAATATTTCTGGTTGTTCAACAGATATACTAAGCAATGACTTTAAATGCATAACGTATCAGTCTAAATTCCACATCTTGTTATAATTCGGGAAGAGTTTAGAAGCAAAAATAATGCAATACCATTATTATAAACAATTATTTCCTTTCGCAAAAAAATTCTTGTGCTCAAACAAAGGTAAAATCTTAATGTACATTTATTAAAGCACATAGCAAAAATATTCATTGTGACATTTTTTTTCATAAATAAAAAGTGTCTCTGATATATTTAGTGGAAAAATCAATGTGAAAAGCAGTTTCATATAACATCAACTTTAATAGGATTGATTTGAAAATTTCAATCGATTCTTTTAGAAAGAAGTAATACTAAGCAATCATTATTAAAAAGATAAATAATTAAATACAACATACGTATAGTTATTTGTTATAATTAAAAAGCTATATAAAATCAAATTATTTAAAGCTTTGATAAATGTTGTCAGATAATGAATAATAATAAAAAAAAAATCATAAAAATTTACCATCTGAGTTTCTTTTAGATGTTTCTGAAAAATCTTTGGAAACCGAATCTTCGGAAACACTCGGTCGTATTCGGCCACTTAAATTATCCGATGATGTGTTGACATCACTACAACGGCTTCTTGTCATAGGTGAATGAGTGAATGGTGGCCGATGACGCCGAATGGTTGAGAACCGACTCACGAATGAAGTGTTATGCTTAAAACTGCAAAGAAATCACAATGCATCAAATTATTATTTTTTCTGTTCATACTAAGCATTAGCTTTGGGAGTAGACCAGTATTTAAAGTTATTTTGATAGTTATTCTGATTCTGGAAAATAATTGGATTGTGTGTGTAAAATTTAACTAACTATATTTTCAGTAATCATAATTAATTTATGTATAAATTCAACAAATACCAATGAAATTGCATTTATAAATTTTTTCCTATGATTTTTTTAACAATGAGCTAAATATTTTCTAATCATGCATAAAATTGTTTAAAAAAAAGACCCCTGCATTTCTGGTCCTGCATTATATTTTGAAATGATTTAAACAGCTATTAACCTATATATTTTGAACTATTACGATATTTTATTTTTTTAAGAAAAGGAGCTAGAAAGTTGAAACCAGCCAATGATTTTAAAAACAGAATAGTAAATATGTTTTTTTTTCAGGTGCAATGTAATGTAATGGAAATTGTAAGATTAATATCTAAGGAAAAACTAAAGAATATATATATATATCCTGTCTCAATGTAAAGATAAAGGTGCCTTAAATTGAATAATATTTGCCATAGAATCTAGTCACAATTCATTCTCATAGTACCAGAAATACAATACACAACTAATAGACAATATGACGCTCGATTTATGCATAATGACTCAATATTCCTTTCCACCCATTGATTTTTATTTAAACCATCTTGTATCCGTAACAAAGTATTCAACGAGTAACTTGGCTCCCTAGACCTGAATCTGCTAGACTTCTTTTGGGGGCTCATGGAACAATTGACATCTGAGACACAAGTTTACACCATAGAACATTTCGCTAGGTGGATGTTTGGTAACGGTAACGGCCAAAATTACGAGGTTCATATTTAATAAATTAAATTTACCTTCTCATCAGAATTTGTAAAAAGAAATAAAATCATAATTAATTAAATTTTTTCATAATTAGAATTAGCAATCAAAATTAGGATCAAGGGAACAAAAGCCTGGGTGTTCGACAGAGTGAGGAACTGCCGAAACAAACTTGGAAAATAAAGTTACGAGAGCTCTCATTGCTATTGGATGCTACAGCCGTAAGCTAAGAAGCATATATAGCAATGGACGGGTGGATGTTTGATATAGAAGACACGAATAAAATAACACCACTATGCTCCAAAGGGTGCAATAATCCTTCCTCTTCTGGTGTGGGTTGGGCCTAATGGCGCCACTTTGAACTGCTTTTAAAAGATTGTTAGTGAGAATAGCTTGGTGTTGCACATCTGTTACTAATCGCATCCTTTTTTTTATAATGAAGAATCAATGCGGATGAGTAATAATTCCCTGTTTCTTCTAACATGAGTTCAATGACAGATATTTTCATCTTGCCAAGTACCATTTCTCCTATTTTATTACATCCATTATAGTATATGATTCGATTTGCTTAATGAATTTAGCATTAGAGACTATTAAATGCTCAATTTTTAATTACAAGTTACAGTCTGTGGTGACATGAACAATATATAAGCTGAAACAGATTTTAAACTTCCTTATTATTCTGTGGAGGAATTTGAAACTCAGATAGATTTATGGTATAACAGTTCTTGTTAATCCTGCTGATGGTTTTCAAAAGAAATGAGTCTTGAATTCGTAATTCTAGCTCCAGATTCCTGTGGTTTCATTTATGTTATTTAATGTTTTCAGCCAAAACTGTTAACTTTTTGCACAAATGATAATATACTCTGTCGTTAAGCTTTCAATTCTGTTTTGATCACGCTACTACACTGCTGAATGTTTCATGCTTAAGTTTATCAATGGTTGAATGTACAATTTTATGAATGCTTCATCAATGATCGAATAATGTTCATCTGAGATTATGAAAGACAATGTAAATGTTCTATAAGTAGGAAGTTATTAATCACGAATAGCATCAAATCAAAAGGAGCATCTATTAATCTTAACTTGATTTCTGAATTAATGTCGTACTATGTTACATCGAGATTTTGACACCAGACTTTATAATTTGAAAAAATTGCTTAAATGACGAGAAGGCGAACTTAACAAAACTCTTAATATGATCTAATTATTTTAACATCGTGTAAGATCTAATGACTTTGCGCCCCATTCGTGTTTAAAACGATGCAATCTTAACTATTTCATATTCCATGAGAGTAATGGTATTAAGTCTTGTCATCCATTGATTATTAGACTATTACGCCCTCAACCGAGATACCACAACACTGCCATATATGATAGGAGTGTCATAAGGAGAATTGATAAATTGCATGACTAACATTTGAAGTGAATTCAAAAAAATAATAACTATAGGATAGCCTTAATAACCTTCGCATTTTGTTACGCAAGTTGATATTATTGTTGTCACTGTTATTAGCTGAAAAGGAAGTAGTTCACAATAGCAATAGATTTAATTAGCTTCAAAAGTAATTCCTCCAAGATGGATGCTGTTTTTATGAGTAATTTCTTATCGGAAAATTAGTCTATATTTCAAATTTCTCAAAATTCTTCTTAGAAAGTTTCTGAAATACGATGATTTTGGAAATTGGTCATCTGATGTTGATTCAGTCTCAAACGTTTGACGATATAAAAGTTTTTATGAAACACTATTTTTTTTTTTCAAATATGCTCACATCAATCTATAAATATTTTTTTTTTCAACTCCAGCTCAGAACTGCTCGAAAAAAATGATATGTGACATGAATTTTTTTAAAAAAATGTTTGAATTTCTCTTTTTATAAAACCCCTAAATTAAAAATTAATCCCTTTAAATAGTTCAAGAAATATTCTACATCAAACCTGCAATCAAAATCCCTAAGTTCTTAAGTTAATTTATATTAGTTTATAACATATTTAATTACCGATCTACTTATCACTAAATATTTAAAATCTGCGAGAGATTTATTTAATTCATGCACTAACAGCATTTTCTAAAAAAACCCCTTTTACTTCAATAAATTTTTAAAATAGTAAAACATAGTAAAATAAAAATTAATTAGAGAAACATCATGAAAATATTATTTCTTAAAAGAAAAAGCTTTGCGTTTGCCCGAAGCAGTTTGGAAAATGCCTCTCCCCCTATCTTAATGGTTTTATCTGAATATATTTGGAATTAATTCTCGGATTCAAATGAAATTTAAAACAAAAGTTATTTAGATTATTTCTCCTCTGAATTATTTGAAAAAAAAATGATTTGACAGATAAAATTAATTAATTATTTTACTTAATTAATCTATTATCATTAAAATTTAGTTACATTTGAATTGTTAACAGTTATATTAAAATTGCGATAAGAATTACAAAAATTATTATGAATGACCAATTTTTCTTATAAATGTACAATAATTATATTGAAGAGCCTCTGTATTGATTGTTTATTAACATCGCTGTAAGAAACAACACGAGAGTTGCTTAGAGCCTTATTATGCTTATCACAATAGGAATTGCAACAAAATAATCAAAGTACGTAGATGGTTGAGAAACGAAAAGGAAACTTGCTGTACTTAAAGTAGTACTTTACATTCTCGTATTGCTCTTGAAAATATATGAAAATATAAGCATTAACATAATAAAACTGAATACATAACACCACTGAAAGTCAAAACAAGTCTTTATTTTCACATTCTTAAACATTTTTTCCTGGAAAAATGAGAATAATTCATTTGGATTATTTGTTAAATTCCTTTTATAAAGGTAAACAGTGACAAATTAGTACTTTACTGACATTTTATTAGCAACACATCTCAATGCTTAGGGAAGTTTTTTTGTTTTTTGGTAACCGAGACTAACTATACAGTAATGGTTGGCTACTGTTGGCGCAATTTCGACTTTCGCAAAAAAAAAAAAAAAAATAGTCTTTTGTAAAGCAGTTGAACATTGTCCTTGTAAATAAAAGATGTTCTCCAAAATCCAGCCCAACTTAAAAGGCCTATTTGAACGTTTTTTAAACGTTAATACAAATATATATATATTCTTTAAAAATACTGATGTCTTTATTTCGAAGGGAAAAAAAAAACTTATGTTCCATTAAATGTGGCACTTTGATACAGTATTTTTCAATTTTTTTTCATCACGAAGTAAAATAATTGTATACTATTCTATGTTCACTTTTTAATCGCATCTTGTTGTTTTCAATAATGGTTGCTTTCATATAAATTCCCTTATCTTTCTCTTTACTTCGAAACAAAAAACCACAAGATATTAAGCCTAACATGATACTACCAACACCCAAGAACAGAAATATTATAAAATTAAAATAGCATAACTAAGGTACAAAACTTACACTCTCTACTTCTTGATGTGGAAAGAACTCAAGCTATGCAGATATTACATTAATGGTTAATCCATATTAACTATTATAGTAGAGTCAAGAGGCAATTTATAGATAGGGTCAACAGACAGATGTTAATCTATTGAATATCACAAGGTACGTGAGGGGATAAAAATAATAAAATTTATGGTGATGGTTAATATAATGGAATATTCTACGTTGAAGGTTCTATCAATGTTCATGATTAGGAAGGTACATCCTACACGTAGGAAAAGTACATCAAAATTTTCACTTCTTCAATTTATCCCATGGCAGCTAGTACTTTATTTATGCATAATTTTCAAAGTTGTTCGATTCTTTGTCACAACTTTTTTCTGATATAAGGCTAAAATGCTAAAATCTTTAATGCTTGCTTGACCTTCATGAAATCTAGTAATATTATCTTCAGTATATGCTAACATAATATAAAAAATGTTAGAAAAATATTTGTAGAATTACGAGATATTAAATATTTTTACTTTCTCGCTTCATATAAATTGTCCTGTGATTTAAAATTTAGAATTTTGTTTTTAGTATTTTTTTACACATATTTCAACATGAAGAAAAGAATTCTACACATATAATTTTGAATAAAGACATTATCAGAACAAGTAGGGGCGAACTGAACTTTTCTTAGTATTTTTTGAAGAGGGAGTCTAAAACATATTTTTTGATAGATAATTAAAATAATTACAAGTTAATTAGTTATTTTTTATTATGCTTCTCAAATATAATTGAAAATATTGCTACCAACAAGGAAATTTTGAATCGCAATTGGCATTTTGTATAAAAAGAGGTATCTGAAAAGGATGTTGCATCAAAATTTTGAATGATGTTTGCCAAGATGGAGAATCTGAGTAAAAAAGATTAATCAAAATAAAAGAAATTTATCTCATTAAATTTTTTGCGAATGATAAACATCTTACTGTACATGAAATTTAACATTCCTGTAATTTATGAATAGTTGAGTTACGTCTGATTAAATTTGTTTGAAAGGGAATTTCCATAACGGGGAAGAAGTTATATGATTCCACTAATTAATTTTACAAATATTTTCAAATTTCGTTGTTAATTATCAGAAATTACATCAATTAAAACTTCCCTTAAAATTAATATAATCAAAAATTTGTATTTTATTTGTATTCAGAGAGAAGTTGTTAAGAAATATCTCAGCATTTTCAATAATATACTTTTCTTGTTTAAAATTTATTTAAAGTTTAAAAAAACATTAGTTCGGTTCTCATAGATATTAATTTACTTTTATGAGATAGGAAGAAATTAAAATATTAAATTAGATTAAATTTCTCAACATCGGTTGATTAAAAAAAACTAAAGTTATACCAACATTAATTACACCTTTAAAAAAGAATCTTATTTTTATAATCTTAGAGAAAGTTATTTAAACTTTATTTTTCGCTTGCTGAACATTTTAATCTCTGGTGGTTCTTTTTTTCCACGAAGATTTTTAGTTAATTAAATTTTACACAACCAATTAGCGAGTTTGAAGTTTTTATAAACACCCTTCAACAATCTATGAAAACATGAAATGTTTTTGTTACAGTAACATAGACACTTTTCAAGTACACAAATAAAACATTCTTATATTCTCATAGTTTATTAGAAAGACTAAAATATAAGCATGCAAAAAGTTAGAAGTAAAAAAGAGAGTATCAAATTAAAAAAAAAAAAAGAAGAAGGAAAATGAGATGAGGTTGAAGAATGAAAAGTCAGGAATAATAAAGTTCAAAATTTTTTGATAGAAAAATGAGCTTAAAGTTGATGGGAGAAAAATTCAGAGCCGTAAAGTAATTAAATGTTAAGTACATACTTAAAATTTGGTGTGTTTTCAAAATCTTGATTGAATTATTCTTTAAAAAAATTTCTCTTTGCCAAGTCAATAATTCAATATTAAAATTTTTTTATTGGAATAATCTATGATTCTTTATGCGTATTAATTCTAAAAATGCTTATTAGATCACGTTTAACTAAACGCGTACATAAAAATAGGGTGTAGTGGTAAATCTTTGAGAAATTATATAACTAGAAGTTTTTCATTAAATTTCAAATTTATGAGTTCCTGATTTATGTCTCTATTTAAATATACATTTTCTGAATAGAACACTTTTTTTTAAGCTGAAGTGATTCACAAACTATTATTTTGAAGTCATATTTATATTTCATAAAGAAAAGTAGAAAAAGTAGGGGCATACCAAGCAATGAAGCGATACATTTTAACGTTGTAATAGAGCAATATTCAAATCTCGACATATTAAATAAAAAATTGATAAATAGAAAATTTCTCTTTAATTATCTCAACACTTGAAGTGTTATCATCTTATGTTATGTTAAAGTCTGCCGGGACCTAAGAAGTCCTATCAGACGGTGAAACCGTCTCCGTTTCTGTAGACTTAGGGCCTGAGTGCTAATTACTAGCCGAATGGCTACTCCAATGCTGAGTCATATTACGTATTAAACATATATTTCTCATTGTAAATTAAGAGTCTTACTTTTGACCTTGTAAAGTTGGTCTATTCGCGATTTTCTCTTCACTAACCTTGGGGATATCTTATAATTTAGATTGCATAGCATAAAACGTAGATTTAATAAAATGATAACAGGTCAATTGAAAAGTCCCGGCCTGACACACAGATATCGCTACTAGAATTAAATCAATATGTTTTGTAGTTAGCCCTAACCCTCAAAAGATGCGTGTATAAATTTGACAGCTGTCGGATCATTAGTTTCTGAATTATAGCATTTTGAGTAAAGCAACTTTTGTTATTGTGAAAAAAATGGATAAAAAGGAATTTCGCGTGTTGATAAAATATTGCTTTTTGAAGGGAAAAAAGGCAGTTGAAGCAAACACTTGGCTTATGCCGAGTTTCCGGACACTGCCCCAGGAAAATCAACCATCAAGGATTGGTATGCTAAGTTTAGACGTGGTGAAATGAGCACCGAAGACGGTGAACGCCCAAAAGAGGTTGTTACCGACGAAAACATTAAAAAAATCCACAAAATGATTTTGAATGACCGTAAGTTGAAATTGAATGAAATAGCAGACACTCTAAAGATATCAACTGAACGTGTACATCATATCATTCACGAATATTAGGGTATGAGAAAGCTCTGTGCAAAGTGGGTGCCGCGCGAGCTCACTTTTGACCCAAAACAACGACGAGTTGATGATTCGGAGCAGTGTTTGAAGATGATTAAGCGTAATAAACCCGAGTTTTTGCGTCGATATGTGACAATGGATGAAACATGGCTCCATCATTTCACTCCGAAGTCCAATCGACAGTCATCGGAGTGGACTGCACACGATGAACCCGCTCCAAAGCGTGGGAAAACGCAACAGTCGGCTGACAAGGTTATGTCGTCTGTATTTTGGGATGCGCATGGAATAATTTTCATTGACTACCTTGAAAAAGGAAGGACCATCAACAGGGACTATTACATAGCGTTATTGGACCGTTTGAAGGATGAAATCGCCGAAAAACGGCCGCATTTGAAGAAAAAGAAAGTGCTGCTTCACCAAGACAATGCACCGTGTCACAAGTCAGCGAAAACGATGGCAAAAATCCATGAATTGGGCTTCGAATTGCTTCCTCATCCACCGTATTCTCCAGATCTGTCCCCCAGCGACTATTTCCTGTTCTCAGATCTCAAAAGAATGCTCGTTGGGAAGAAATTTTCGTCGAATGAAGAGGCGATCGCCGAAACTGAGGCCTATTTTGAAGCAAAGGACCAATCGTACTACAAAAATGGTATCGAAAAGTTGGAGGGTCGCTATGATCAGTGTATCACCCTTGAAGGGAGTTATGTTGAATAAAAAAAACTAATTTCGCCAAAAAATGTGTTTTACTATGGTAGGCCGGGGACTTTTCAATTGACCTGTTACATGATTTACGCAAACTATTTGAAGGTTAGAAATGCGATGTGAATTTATTTGAGGATAGTGATATATAAACGAAATAGAATTGCTGCTGATGGATAGTTGATAATGAGTAGTCGGAAGATGTTCATATATCCGTAATTGTAGTGTTCTGCAGCATCTAATCTGTGGTTACAAGTGATTACTGGTTAGAATAAGTGGTAAAAGACGATTTGAGCTTTCAGTATTTGAGAAATAACTCATTCGGATACAAACTGAAGCTTTAAGGCGAATGCGTCACTTCTCGTTCATTTGTTCTGCCACTGATAATTAAAATTCATTCAAGCATCAAATAAATAGACGAATAAAATTTTATAACTGAGTATTTAATAAAACAATCAGCATTCACTATAAACATTCTACTTGTTGCAGTACACGTACTCAGCAAAAGAATATTAAAAGACTTTTCTTAACTGACCACTACTTTTGGTGGATCCGAGTCAGGATCGAACCAATCTCATCAATAGTATAATCCCCTGTCTATTACTACTCTCTTCATCCGGCCTTTTATCAATTCCCTATCTTTCCGTCTTCTCTACTTTTTCTCACATTACTTCAATTTATATATGAACTATGCTTTGCATAATTGGTAGCTGAGTTGTTTGAATTAAATAGCGTTCAGAATATTTTCATAAAGGCAGTTGAAGAAAAGTATGCTACATATTGTTACAACTTTAATGTTGAATTCCAAACTAAGATTCTGGTCGTTGAGCGAAAGTAAACTTAAAGAGAGAGTGTTAATTACTTTAATAATTAATAAAGTGATTTAATTCCTTTCTGACCTCTTTTCATAATTTGTGAACTTGCTGCTGCATCAAAGCTATTTAGATTACTGGGGATGGCAATCGAAATGAATTTTGAAGGGCGTTAATACCTATACCAATTATGATTCTAACCAGGCCTCTCTTGATCATCTTTTAAATTGTATGAGACTTGACAGAGAAGACCTTTTTACTAAACCTCTTCTTGTTTATTATTTCTAGAGAAATTTTGGCCCTAGCCTTCGAATAGACCACGCGGATTGAGTAACTACACAAAAACACTTGTTTCTTTTTTTTTTAAAAGGCTCTTGCTATAACTAGACAATTTAAATAAAGCTTACCAAGGAGGGCCAAAATCAACAACGTAAAATAGTTTTACTACAGGTCTAGGATTAAGCAAGCTCCAAAAGGTTTGATTTCGATCTAGCATGTAGGTACAATATGTTAAATATTGATGGAAAAAATTGGCGAGGGTGGTTCAAAAAGTCCTCTAGTTAGGAATATTGAATGAGGTATTAGAAATGTGGAAGATGGAAATGGGTTAAAAATTTTAGTAATTTTATTGATCGTTTTCCTTTATCTAAGAAATTCATTAATATGACGCCCAGTAACTTCCAAGAAAATCATCGTCATAACTTTTCCAGCTGATGAGACGGTCATCGTCTTCTCTGGAGCAGATTCAACTGAAACAACCCTTTATTTTGAGTTTTGCTTGGTTTCCAGTTCATGCAGAGTAATCCAGGTCTCATTGACAATTACAATTCATTACAAAATGACGACGACTATCCGAAGCAGGAGCAATCAAATTTTGATAGCAAATGGCTGCCAAATTAAACTACCACATTCGTCAGATTTGCTTAGTGCCAATTAAAAAATGACAGCACTCCACGGTAACACCAACTTGCCTTAACAACATCATCGGTTGTCCCAAACAGATACTTTTGAATCGTCTCGTATAATCAGTTGGTTTAAATTGATATAGTATTAGAGTTGTATTATTGGCGACGAGTGAAAAATTATAAGGACGACATTTAGATCTTGTAGTTCTATCGTCAAATTTTCTAACTATATTCTATGATGACTTTCAGACCTCTTTCGATTGCATTAGCAACAATCTTCACTAAATGCTACGTTTGGAGGAATTAAAATTTGACCTCATGATTTTATACGAAAGTTTTCAATCTTAAAAAAGGAGGAGACAGCTTAGAAAAATATGAGGTTAATCTAGGAGACAGGGCTTGAAAATTCTCCTTAGAGAGCTCAAAACACCCTTTATCAGGAATCTAACTTGAGATTGAGTAAAATGATTATTTCAGTTGTCTGTTGCGATCTGAACTGAAATAAGCGTTACCGCGTCTGATCATTATTAAGAAATGAGTTATCAAACGAAAAGGTATGGTTTTTATGGAGTTAACTGAAAAAACGATCATGTTACTTATGTTTATTATTTAAACGCTTGAAAGTAATTAAAGAATCATAGAAGTTAGATTTTTTAGAATAGATTAGAAGTTAAATTTTGGAATCATAGATTTTGTTTCAAAAGAAGAAATTCTTCCCCTTATATTTTCTATAGTTTGTATCGTTCTTGTTTTATTATTTGTTCGAAATTTCTATGATACATTTCACGATAAATTTAAAAATGATTACTGTAGTTCCTTTTACCTAACTTTTAGTTTCCATCTGATGTTATATTTTGAAAATATAGCTTCCTTGACTCCATATTTTCTAACTCTTGTAGAGAATAATAGCTAATGAAGCAAACTCTTAAAAGCAACTAATTTAGTACCTTCTACTAGCTTCATAATTATCGGTTTCGTCATGCAATGAAGGATGTTCTAATGGAAGTTCTAAAGGGATAGGATCATATCTGAGAGAGACATTATTTTAAGCATCTATTCTGAGAACTTACCTTAATTTTCTAAGAGGAAAAAATGAGTGCTATGACAATATTATACGTCAGTATCTGATAGATTACATGGATTCTATATAAATTTATATATCATCGTAATAATTATGAGAAGCTTAATGCACATACAATAATTTATTATTCAAATTGACGTTAGTGTTTTGATATATTAAATATAGAGAACTGTAGACAGAAAATAATAATGCAAATGTGTGGGAATTTGAGCTTATTAGAATGTTAATCTAAGGTATGTTTTATTTTTCCATAAACGACGAAAAAATAACATGTCTCACATTTTATTTTACTGGATTAAATTTAAATTTAAGTTTTATAAAAAAAAACGTATTTATGTACTGAAAATTTGCTGATACCACACATGCTTCTCATGCATTGCATCTGAAAAAATCTTTTAGAATTTATACATATTTTTCAAATCCAGTGGATATGTGTTGAAAGTATTTGATATGCAGGGGGGTAATAGTATTTATTTCTTCAACTATAGACATATTTGAATAAACAATTTCTGAGTTTTAGATACGCATTCTTTAAAAGAAATTTGCGTCAGGTTTTTTAAATTTTAGTCAGATTGTTTTGATTTATTCTAGTGTAGAAAGGAATTGATGAATTGATATAGAGGAGTTGTCGTCAATTCATATACCTGTTTTCATATGTTATTTTTAAATTGCTTTTTAAAGCTTATTAGAAAACATTAGAAGTTATTTTAAGTTCATAATTATCAAGTTCTAGATGGTTATAAGATGAGTCGAGAGTTCTAGAATCGAACTGAAAATGAAAGTAAATACAATTTAGTGTTATTGAATATTTTTCAATCAAATTTCAAGTTAATTGATTCCTGACAAATGAAATGAAGAACAAAGTACGAAAAATTAAGCCATATACCATTGAAATAAAGCATATCACCTGCATAAATATGGTAATGATTACTTATGTTCAATTTTATTCAAACAATGAAATAAATTACGTACGAAGTTTTTGCAAATAGTTCTGTTTATGTTATTATTTATTCTTTGTATCATGCATAATCATAGAGAAAAGTAGTCAAATATAATAAAATTTTTTATTTAAAATTTTCAATTTGATATAAATATATCCGTAATTTTAAAATATTTTGATATATAAATATATAAATAATTAGAATCAATATTTGGAGTTTTATGTGATAGATTTTACACAGCCTAGAAAAACTAGAAAGACAAAAAAAATGGCATTGTTTAACGGAAGAATGCAATAATAAAAGTTGTACTTTATTAAATTAGCAATGAACTAAATCATATACTCAATCATATAATTATATCAATATAAAGTTTGTAAGTTCTCAGAATAGATACTACCCTTAATTGCAATATAACAAATGAGCCTTTATACTTGATTTAATATTTTTTATAAAAATTATAGCTGGAATATAAAAGAATATAATGCTAGAAAATAATGGGAAATATAGATTGTAAATTTTAACTTGTATTTCACGACACAAAACCCAATTCAAAGATATCAAATCTTCATTAAAATATATGATGTAAAACTGCTCCAGGAGAGTGGAAAATTTTGGTACATTCTGATACATTTTTAAGCATTCAACAAATAAATCTCCAAGTTTATGGGATATTGGATTTCACTTCCTTTTTTCCCATTATTGGAAACTTCTGTTAACGTACTCACAATTCCCACAGCACTCAATGTTTATGCTTACTGAAAGCTTTGCTAGGAAAGCAGTGGACAGGGAATCGAAATTTCTCAACCCTTAGATTAAATTAATGACAAAATTAAGAAGCAAATAATTTGTTTCTCTGTTGACCGAAATTTACTTGTTGCTGATTTAAATTCTGATCAAAGCAAGTATGTTGAAATTACATGTAATTGAAGTTGCATTTAAAAAACTTCATCTATGTTAAATACCTTTTTATTATAACATTTTAACTTACTAGGAGGAAAAATTATCATTAAAAATTATGTATAAAAAGGGATCATAGCATTTTTTACATACAAACTTTATTTTTTGAATAATTTTTAATCTATCACAATAAAAATGCAATCAACGTTTTTCAGTTTTTCTTTAGATCAAATATAATTGTTGAAATATTATAACAAAATTTATGCTTAGAATCAGTATTTTTCCATTTTATTTAAAACGTGTTTTAATATCAGTTTCATAAATTTTGAATTTATTAGCAATAAAATATGCTTTCCTACAAGTCAATTCATAACAGTAAATTTTTAAAATAAAGTTGTTGCTATGACTCTAAAAGAAAACACTTTCCCTTTTTGAGGATGTTCGATTTTTTCAGAAAATTTCACATGAATGGAATTCTAAATAATTCCAATTGACATCAACATCAAAATTGTCTGGCACACTTTCTTCTCAAAGCAAGAAATGAAGGAAATCGACAAAATGGCAGTCACGCGAAAATGTGTACAATTTAATATATATTTTGGACATTTTTTCGAGATTTATATTTCATTCTGTTTAAGATAACACATCAGTCGATAAGAAGAGTGAATTAAAAATTTTTAATAATCATTTTATATCTACGTATCAAAAACTGTAAGGCAAAACATTTTACAAGTAAGCATTAAAGTTACAGATATGAGTACAAAACACATTTGTAATGTTTTGCCTCGATAGATATATGTTATGGGTTTGGAAAAAGAAAGGCTCATTTGTTGCAATGCAGTATTGTTAATGGATTAAGTGATGCCATCTATAAGGGACTGCGTCGGTGGCTTTTGATTCATACTTACAGGCTGCCACCACTCGGCGCCACGTCTTGTCTATCTTTTCGTTTTGGGTTGTTGAACGAACCCGTTGGAAAACTAGAAAGAGAGAAACACTCAAGAATAGAAGAAGATGGTGAAGAAAATGAAAGGATAGAAAGTTAGCAGCGGTTTGCAAATCAAAACAGAAAACGTCTTCTACATATATCTACAGTAAACAAACCATGAAATTTAAAACTGTGCAATGGTGTGACATATATTTCTGCAATGAGATTTACTTTCGTTTAAAAACTAAAAAAATGCATCAAAACTCTCAATAGTAATTTCAGCCTTTAAAATTATTTTGCACGTCATTTGTAATAGCTCCTCACATGCGCAAAATTTTAATTTTGTGTTAAATAGGAAAACTTATCTTAGATTACCCCTTTACAATTACAATAATCAAAAGACTAATTTTATATTGATTGATATAAGTGTTCATTATAGAAATTTTCATTACAATCAGCTCCATTAAAGGTTTTAAAACTAATAGTTCAAGCAGTAAGAGAAGAAAACTCAACAAAATTTAATTCAAAGTTCAACAGTTCAAGAAATTTTTTAAGGACATTGGTTGATATAAGACTTCATTAAAATGAGTTATTGATTTAATGCTATACAATACATAATTATATAAGCATTAAAGTTTGATATAACGAACTAATTTTCATTTAGAATCTCAATCTTAAAGTAAAATATTTAGAATTTTGATTTATAAAAAAAATTTAAAAAGAAAATTGTAATTCTCATCTTTTTGTCCTTAAATTACTCTCGTAAATCATCAAACGGGTTTCAATAGTAATTTTTGAAAGAAAGGCTCCATATATTGTATATTGGTTTTTCAGCAACTGCTGTATATGAGTTCAAAAACAATTTAATACAGACACTTATTTGTATGCCAAAAATGCCGTTTTCAAATTTCATTATCCCGGATGAAACACAGATACGTAGTGTATTCGTAGGACTCTGATCTCTCTAATTCTCACAATGTTTTGATAGAAGCTAGAATAGCTTGCAATTCTAACTGGATTACATAGAAGATGATTTTGATACAATCTATCGCATTTTAAGTTTGAAAAGAATCTGATTTGAGAAAAAAAAAAAAGCTTTGATATCGTAAAAAAGGTAACAAGTTAAGCTTTCCTGTGAACGCAAGCTAATAAAGAGATAATTGGCCTTGGGCCGATCTACGACCATTCATGAAACAGAAGCAGCTTCTTCGACTTACGATGGAGGCGATGGCAGGGCCACCTGATGGATCTTCCAGGTGGCGACGGACATAGAGTTCGGATCGGCGGCGTAGCACCTCCAAAGGCACTGGATAAGTGTGGCGGCCGGGACTCTCCTCCTGATCATATGCTTCTGGCGCTGCTGTTGCTGCACCTTCAACGCGAATCCGGAGCCCAAAATGCCCTAGAAAAATCAAACAGCATACCATGGTTTAATGCACTCGCTGACAGCTAAATTCGAGTCTGAATTGTTCTGAAAAGTCACCAGCTGCAGAGAAATGGACCATTTCTCGACAGCTGCAGAATTCTTGTGCTTTTGGTGATGGGTGAAAGAAAAAAGAAAATAACCGAGAAAGATCCACGGAATCTTTTTGAATCAGAATTCCTGTAAAATTCTCAATAACGTATTTCATACATTTAAGAAATCTTCTCTCTTTACATGGATAAACTTTAACCTTCCTGCCCTGTCGAAAAAAAATTACGTTTTGCCTCTAGTCCATTAGCATAGTGTTTTAAATTTATTCTAAATCACAATAAATACTTTTTCGGCTTTATTTAATTTATATTCGTGTTTATTAATTAGACAACACTTTTTATAACTTATACGACTAATTCCACTTTATCTTTGTGACCCCTCCCCCCATCCAATCGTTTGTTGTATAAGCGGTGTTAAATATATAAGTGCTAAAAAAGTAAAAGAATTTTTTAAATTATAAATGCTAAGCTTTCTATCTATTATTTTTAGTCCTTTCTATGACAAACAAGATTTGCGGTACAGATTTACAAGCTCCTGGCAAAGAAAAGCTAAGCATGAAACACCCCTCATTAGCTATTTGTCGATCCCTCTTTGGAAGACATTGCACCCTATTGTTTTGGATTTTCTAATATTTTCTGGGTTTTAACTGCTGTAATTACCGATTTCTTCTTTATAGGGATAATTTTTTTCATTCTAATATGTGAGGTTAAGTTAAATGTGTTCCAAACCTTTTTGAAAATGACATCTTTTGTACAGCTTGTTTTGATTGTAAGAGTTGTGACGGGTCTATCCGTGACCTTGTCACTAGCAGTCCTCTTGGGGAGTTTTCACTCCTCAACAATTATTTGTATTAGAGAGCTTCCTCCGAAGAAGATAACGGAAATATGAAAATTAAGACTGATATATGTATAAATAATGTAAGCTTTAAAGAGAGAGATGAGAGGGGGGAGATCGGATAGGATAGACTTCTAGCTGAATTGTTCTGTAGAGTGATTGATAAATAAACTAATTGTTTTAGAGAGGTCGACCGTTCCTTCCCATCCGTCCAACCCTACGCTATTACAGAGTTACTTGCACGTGTATAAAAACAATTAACGCATTTATTACAGCCAGGTTAATTATATTGTACAAGTAAATTAAACACACTTATCTTTCAGTTTCTTTTTTGTATGTATGTATATGAGGCAGCTGATTTATCAGTAATTTATACTCTCCCGTTAAAATTCATTATAATGTAAAGTTACATCTGATTTCTTTCAGTTCTTTTCTGAAATATTATGACTTCAGGGTGCGTCACTGAATTATGTACTTATTCTTTTTTTCTCGTATGAAACATGAGTTATAGTCGGTTAAAAACCGAGTAATGAGAAACTGTTTTTCTGTTTAATAATATTTACCGAGCATTATTTAAAATGCTCGACCACCCTAAAACACTAATTTTATTTTTATATTTTTCTATGCGAATTAGCAATATGGATCGATTAGATAAAGTCCAGTAAAATGTTATTTCTTTTTTTGTTAAAAACAGTTCAACAAGTCTAATCAAGTTATAAACTAACAAAATTTATCTATTTGACGAATGTTTAAAAGAAAGATGCCACATGTAAAAATCATGGGAAATATCATAAAATATATTATAAGAATGGTTCAATCGCATAAGCCATTAGACCATAGAGATTAAATCGTGTGTAATGCGAAAACACAAATTCAAGAATTCTTCAGTGTTCTTTATTTTATTAATTAAAATAAATTTTTAATGTAAAACCAGCAAAGAAATTATAATTACATCAAGAAGAGTATCCTTGTTTCCAATAAGATTTTAACTTATTGTAAATATGAATCTTGCAGCACGAAAATAATATTGGAGCCACCGATTGTTCACAAAAGAGAGCAAAACTAATGATTATTTATAAAATAATAATACAAGTAATTTGCATTATTTTACCGAGAAATTTGTCTATTATTATTATTATTATCAGAAATTATTCAGTAATACATACGGAAAATATTAAGAGAAGCTTACAGTCGTAATCATAGTGAAAAAATAGAGCCTGCAAAAAGAATGAAAATTTATTTCTCAAAATTCAGAAACTAGTTAAAACTTTATAAGCAACATGAAACCGTGTGAAATATGCATTTCTTTAAAGTTGTGCACTGTAGATATATGTAACTCGTTTTTCACTGCGAAATTTTTTCGTTTTGCATTCGCGACAATGCCTTTTCATATATTTTTTTCTTTTCTTTGCCTTCTACTCTCTCCAACACATGCTTCCTCGTATCCACAGATATTCTATCCGGAGGCTTATAACTTGGTGTCCATTTCTTAGCTTTTGACGCGGATGGTCCGAGACTTTGAATGCTTTCTGAGTTTTTAAGTATTAGATCTGTGACCAATACAAGGCTGCTTCGTGTAAAAATGCTTTGTATTTTATTTTCAAGCTCTAACACATGGATCAATAAGTCCCAAGACTAATATTGAAAACAACATTTTTTTTGCAAATTTTTTTTTTATTCATCAACATAATCACCTTTTAGGGTGATACAATCGTTCCAACGCTTTTCCAATTTTTCAATACCATGTTTATAAAAAAAATTATCTTTCGCTTCAAAATAAGCTTCAGTTTCAGCGATGACCTCTTCATTTGAGCCAAATCTTTTTCCCTGGAGCATTTTTTTAAGATCAGCAAAGAGCCAGTAGTCACTGGGGGCTAAATCTGGCGAGTATGGGGGGTGGGGAAGCAGATCAAAGCCCAATTCGTTCAATTTTGCCATTGTTTTCATCGACTTGTGGCAGGGTGCATTGTCTTGGTGAAAAAGGATTTTTTTTCTCTGCATGTGCGGTCGTTTTTTTTGCGATTTCCTCCTTCAAACGCACCAGCAAGTCAATATAATAATCACTGTTGATCGATTTACCTTTTTTGAGGTAGTCAATGAAAATCACGCCATGCGTATCCCAAAAAACTGACGCCATGACTTTGCCAGCTGACTGCTGCGTTTTCGGACGCTTCGGACGGCTTTCGCCAGCTGTGCGCCACTGCCGCTTCGACTCTGGAGTGTAATGATGTATCCATGTTTCGTCCATGGTCACGTAACGACGCAAGAAATCTTTTTTGTTGCGAGTAAATAGCGATAAACAGCTTTCTGAATCATCGACTCGTTGCTGTTTTTGTTCCATCGAAAGCAATAGCGGCACCCACTTGGAAAAAACCTTTTTCATGCTCAATTTTTCATGAAGGATAGTAAATACACTTCCATATGATATCTGTGTCATCTCAGCAATCTCACGGAGCTTCACTTTACGATCTTTCATTATAATTTTTGTCACTTCACTCACATTTTCCGGTGTAACGGCTTCCACAGGTCTACCCGAGCGTTCCGCGTCATTTGTGTCGGTACGACCACGTATAAACTCGGCAAACCACCGACAAATCGTTGCTTTTGATGGACAAGAGTCCGGGTAACATTTTTCAATCCATTGTTTCGCTTGCACGGTGTTTTTACCCATTAAAAAACAATATTTTATCAGAACACGAAACTCGTTTTTTTCCATTTTTTAAACAAACTACAAAACGACTTTACTCCAACCTCGATAACTCAGCTGTTTCTGGTCCGATCGACTTAAAATTTTGATACGTTTCAAGCAAAGGTTCGTACTCTAGAAAGACTTGGTTACTGATTTTCTACGAGCGCCATTTCTGGGTTAGTCTCGGAACTTATTGATCCATGTGTTATACTGAAATATACACAACAAATACATTAACAATACATTACAAGGTGCATTGTAACTCTTTTGATACATTTGGCACTGCGCTCTCTCTAGCTTTTTATATGTTTATTATAATCGATCTGGGCGAATTTCACTCACTCACTCACTCACTCACTCACTCACTCACTCACGCAGAGTCAAATAAAACTCAACTTAACATGATCAATGTTCTATTGATAGTTCCCGAAAAACGAAATTTTACATGATCCAGAAACGTATTTAAAAACCTCTGCTGCACAGTTGTTGGGAATTCTCGGATGCTACGATTTCTATGAAGTCAAGAATATTGTTTGGTATATTTTTAAGTGACGGTGTCGAATTGTGATGATTCTGTGATGATATAAACATTGGAGATTCAGAATCGTCAAAATATTGCTTGAGAAGTACATGATATACTGAGAAAGAAAACATATTGTATACATCCTCTGACAATAAAGTTCGGTGAATAAGTCCTGTGACATTAACGTAGATGAAATATTAACGAAAGTTACTTTACTGTCCTTCGAAATAGTCACCTCACATAACTATGCACCTCTGAAATCTGCTATACATATCCAGGAAAATTTGCAAGAAATCTTCTTTTCGTATGGAGTTCAAAAGTCTCGTCACATTTCTTTGAATGTCAGGAATATCGTCAAATCTCCTTCCTTTCAAAGCGAGTTTGAGCCGGGGGAATAAGAAGTCTGTAGAATTGAGTTGTATGGTGGATGTTCAATTTGCAACCCCCCCCCCCTTTTTTTTTTTGTCAGGAACTGTTTGATGATATTGTATGTGTGAGGGTGAGCATGGTCGTGAAAAAAAAATGAACCTTGTTGAGCGTACTGGTGTCGTGCCCTGCGAAGACATTTCCTGAAATGAGTCAAAATTTCAATGTACCTTGCAGCATTCATCGTCTTTCCCTCAGGTAGAAATTCCTTGTGGATAATGTCTTGACTATCAAAAAAGGTGATGAGCATCGTTCTGATCCGTGATTTTTCTGCTCTGACTTTTCTCGACGAGGTGATGCAGGAGAACTCCATTCCATGCTTTGCTATTTCGTTTCAGGGTCGTACCTGAGAAAACAGGATTCATCCTCAGTGACAATACAGTTCAAGAAATTTGGTGTCGCATCCGCCGTTTCGACAAAATCCTGCGAAGCCTCTGAACGTGCCTGCTTCTGATCGTCAGTCAAGTGATGTAGCACAAGACGACAACACGTTTTTCTCATGCCTAAATTCTGGGCAACGATATATCGCACAGATTCACGGTTAATCTGCAGTTCATCACGCGCACAGTTAATCGACGATCTTTCGTGTGTAATTTTAACTCTCTTTCTCAATGTTTTCGTCACTGACGGAGGTCGCCAGTCTTCCGCTACGGGGGTTGTCAGAAACACTTTCCGGGCCTTCTCGAAAACGGGCAAACCACTCATACACACACTTCATGGACAGTGCTTGATCTTCATAAACACATACCAGCATTTTATGAGTTTCTTTCGGTATCTTGCTGAGTTTAGAACAAAACTTTAAATTGATCTTTTGTTCATTCATTTTCCTGTTCTCAGTTAAGAACCAACACACCAAACAAGTACTTTGTAAGACAAGTCTTACACGGAACACAAACGACGCTCAACTGTACAAAGGTGGGGGCAGATAGTCAACACCTGTCGCTATGCAGGTGTAGCGATTCGTTTCTCCAGTGTTGCCAGATCGGCCGTTTTGACTTCATTCACCAAACTTTATTGTCAGAGGTTGTATAATACCAACTGGAAGGATTAGAAATTATTCACAATGGGCTCTTGCAGGATATTAAGGCTCTCGTCTACTTTCCTACATTGAATAATAAAATTTATCCATGACGTTTTGAAAATAATAACATAGTTTTAAAAGGCAAGACAGAGAAATATCGGACTTTCGAGAGTACAGTTGCAGTGAATATGAATACGAAGCATAAAGGAGATACTCACCGCTGGTAGCGCGAAGAAGGAGATCCCTAGGAGTGCGCAAAACGCTGCAATCAGTTTTCCAGGCCACGTGATCGGGACAGTGTCACCATAGCCCACAGTGCACAAGGTGATCTGAG
>BMAW01010930.1:0-10000 GCA_019974015.1 Nephila pilipes | reverse complement strand
TGTTAGTGAGGGTAGTTGTATAAGAAGAAACAACTGTTGAAACTACTCGACTATACAGCGATACTTTATAGGATTATAAACTCTCTGAGGTAATGAGCTCCAATTTGTCAAGGAGCGCTGCGATTCTATAGGGTTGTTCGGAAAGTAATTTCGTTTTTTTTGTAGAAATGAAAAACAGTTTTCGTATAATAAACAAATACTTTATTAAATTATATATTGGCCGTTCTGGTCCAACACCTTTTGCCATCTTTCTGGTAGTAGCATAATTTCACGCTCATAAAATTTTTGGTCTTTGCTGGCAAAAAACTGATCGCGGTGGTTTTTGACCTCCTCATTTGAGGAGAAGGTTTTACCGTCTAAAAAATTTTGGAGTGACCGGAACAAATAATAATCCAATGGTGCCAGGTCTGGAGAATATGGTGGGTGTGGCATTGTATCCCATTCAAGCTGTAAAAGCTTTTGGCGAGTGACCAAACTTGTGTGAGGTCTCGCGTTGTCTTGGTGAAACACTACACCTTTTCTGTTGATTAGTTCTGACCTTTTCTGTTGAAGAGCATCATTCAGTTTGTCTAGCTGATGACAGTAGACTTCCGAATTAATCGTTGTGTTATCCGGTAAAAGCTAAAAAAAATCCCGATTCCTTTAAAATCCCACCAAACAGACAGCATCACCTTTTTTTGGTGAATATCGGCTTTGGAAATGGTTTGAGCCGGTTCATCTTTTTTGCTCCATGACCTCTTGCGTTTGACGTTGTTGTATACAACACATTTTTCGTCCCCAGTGTTGATGCGCTTCAAAAACGGATAATTTTCGTGACGTTTGAGAAGCGAATCGCAGACGTCAATGCGGTGACACAGATTTCTCTCTGTGAAAACATGGGGAACCCATACATCGAGCTTCAAGGATAATTCCAGGCCTTTCAAGTGGTCATAAACTGTTGAATTTGATAAATTTAACCTCAATCCGATCTCACGTGTTGTTATTCGTCGGTTCGCATCAACTAATGCCTTTATCGCGTCTTTATCAGCTTCAACCAGCCTTCCCGAACGTGGTGCATCTTCGACATTAAAATTGCCGGATCGAAATTTAGCGAATCTGTTCTGGCACTGGCGTACTGTCAACACACCTTGTCCATACACACCGGTCAATTTCTTTCTGGCTTGAACAGCATTTTTACCCTTTCTGTAGTAAAACAGTAAGATATGTCGAAAATGCTGCTTATCGCTCTCCATATTTAAAAAGGGCGCCAACCAAAAACTACTGCGTAGAATTAATTGGAATTTTTCACACACAAGCCTTGAGATATGAGCTCTCAAAGCATATAAAAATTATACGGCTTAAATGTGAAGTTGGGTGCAAAAAAATACAATTAAATCCTCTGTCGGGAAAAAACGAAATTACTTTCCGAACAACCCAATACATACCTAAGGATCCTTCCGACTGAAGCTACGTATTTGTGTGAAGTTGCCCATTAAAAAGGCTTTGCAAAGGTCTACGAAGGCCATTTTCAGGTGGTTCTTAGGTTACAGAAAGATTTTGTATGACTAAGAAGAGTATCAAGTGATTAGCATAGATAACCTCAATTTTGCTTTTGACTTGACAGAGGACTGAGATGAGGCAGAACAAAAGAGCCAATACATCCGGTACCACTAGAAGAGTAGCTGAAAAGATCCCCCTAATGTGAAGTGAAAGGAGTAGTAGAGTTGTGGTAACATAGAATAATTGTATTAAGTATGCATTTGACTGCAGTTATACTTCCAGTAACAATGAGAGCATAAAGTTACTACTTAAAGTTAAAGTTTTACTTTCTGACCCCAACCCTTTACAAGATTTCAGATCCCGTGATTTCTCGTGTTCAGTCTTTTTTACCCATTTTAATTGAATTTAGATATTCTCTTTTGAGCTTAGTAATAAATTTTAAAAGAGCGAAATGTTTTTTCTTTCCCACCTTCTGACACTTGTGAAAACCTATCTTTTAAACACCTTACTCAATCCCGTAAATATCTTTCAGAAAATAAATACAGTAAATTAAAATCACATGCAGATATTTATATTTATATTGCCAGAAATGAAATAAGAAATCACATTACTGTTCATTATTAATAGATGACTATTTGTTTACAATTTAATTAATAGGAAGTAACGATATCAATCCCCAATGTAATGAGATATTACCTCAGAAAAAAATATATTAATTACATTAGTGCAAAATTTAACTATTCTGCAAGACGTTCTTCTTGAATGAAATATTTATTCATATTTTGTATGTATCATCAAGTATATTCAAATATCATGTAAAAATTCACCTTTTAATAAAAAACGAACCTATTTTTTATTGCATTTTGAGTAAAACTACCAATCTAAATAGTGGTTAAGGCAGCGAACTCGCAATCGGCGGTTTTCCTTGATTCGCGGGTTCGAGCTTTGATGCCACTGAAGACCCGCCGTGTAGCCGGAGCTGATGTACGTTAAATCTGTTGGGGCCCAAAGTCCTCCCATATATAGTCTCCTTAGCCAAGTTAAGATAGGGAGCACCAGTTCAGGTGTAGCCGTCATCACTTGACCGAGGAACAAAATTACGATACAAAAATACGGTCCGTCGCCAATAGCCCTCGTATTTTTTCTAGTGTGACGTTAATAAAACCAAAATCAAACCAGTATAAATAACCTCTAGTTAGCTACCTTGTTTCTTCGAGCCTAACTATTTTACCATCTGGTTCTTTCCAAGAACATTTACCGAAACCAGCTCTGTACTACACATTACGCACACACTCAGTCAGCAAGGAATTTCCTTTCTGTACAGTTATTAGGTGCTTGTATTCCTATTTCGAATCGCGTAAGAGATAATATCGTTTGAAGCTGTTTTGAATTTGGTGTGTTTAACTATGTCCCCAAAAATTTTATTTGAAAGTAATGTACGAGAGTGGTTCATAAAGTATCTGTTTTTGAAGCCAGGTGGCAATACTTAGACAAGTTAATGTTTCCATCGTGGGCTGCTCTTTGTTATCCATCTCCAAAAAATAATATGACGTTTGCTAATATATAAGTTCCGTTTGTTGCCAAGTCGAGTAGTTGCCTTCATTTTGCATTGAGTAGATCGTTTAAATGAGACTTGGAATTGTCATTATGTACTGAAAGCCAAGCAACATCAAAACAGAAAGCTGTCTCTGATGAATCTCCTCCAAAGGAAACGAAGATGATGTCAGCAACTAGAAAAGTTATGGTGAAGAGTTTTTGGGATGCGAAGGGAATCATACTGGTGGACTTTTTAGAAAAAGGCAAAAATTATCTCAATTGATAAAACCACCATCCTCACATTTCTAATATCCTATTCCCCCTTCCTAACTAAGGTGTCTTTTTTACCAACTTCGTATTCCAACAGTTACCAGTAATATTTGGTGACTTTGCAGTCCCTGGTACTTTAGACACATGTGTCAACAGGTTGTGATATCCTCTTCGTATTTTGCTTCAAAGAGAATTATTTATCCATTTAGTATATAGTTTTATCTATTCCCTAAAATATTGTATTGTATGTCCCTGAAATCTTATGAGTACTAATTTTATACTTTGCTTCATCTTCTCTGTCAAAGAAATTCTCCAGTTTTGATTACCATTTTCAGTAACAATATTCATTTTCGTCTTCAATATTTTCATTACTTACGTTACAGAAATCTACATTGGCATCAACTATGAAAAACATGTTATTCGTCTGATATCATGGGGCTCACTGCAATTATAAAATAACTTTTCCACATCATTCAATAAAATTAAAAAAAATGAAAACATATACTTTAATTTCATATTCAGGCACAATTTGAGTTATTTGCGAGACTAGAAAAATATATAAGTTATCAATATATGTTGATGCATTTAATCATTTATTGTTAATTTATTGATTTAAATTAATTTACAACATATGTTTAATACCTTGAAATATTTTGTAAACAGTAAATAACATAATCAGATGCATTGTGCCTAAAAGCTAATTTTTGGAGTAACATTTTCAGACAAAAGTTTTGAGTGAATACAACTTGTTTATAGCCAAAACCATCAGGTAATGAACATTTTCTTAGGATATATATGGTACTGACATCTGAGAAGAAATCTAAAAAATTTAAAAGGCGCTTTATTTCTTTTTCTGATGCTCTTCACACCACCTGGTTACTCATAAATGAGATTTCTCGCCGAGATTGGTAGACACACAATTTAAACAGACGTACATGCGACATGCACTTATACATTATAGAAATACACGCACACTCTCAATTGATACTTAGTTTTAACTTAATACTCATTTAACTAAGAAATTAATAAGAAGGAAAATCAAACACTATTCGTACTGACTCCACTCCATCATATCTTTCCTCTATAAGTAGGTGAAACCTTTTGTTAAATATTTGAATATATTACAACAACTAACTTAATTAAATAATTCCATAATTTGAACCCAACCTTAATCATATTGTTTGAGTAATATTGTCAATTAATTCATTTTACTCTTATCATAATCAAAACTTCCTCTCTCTCACTGTATGGATCATTTGATTTGTACAATTTATAACTTCAAAATTTAAAGCTTGTGGATAATATTTAATCAGAGAGATGGACCTCCGTATCTCTATACATACGAATGAATTGTTTCAATTCTTTTTATTGTCACAGAGAAGATAAAAGAAACATTTTTCAAAAGTGTAAATATTTTTCAAAATATTTTCTCCCATTTCTGACAAAAATAAATCTTTCGAAGGATTCTCACCATCAGGTGCAAATCCTTCTATCATATACATTGTAACATATCTTGTCCAACCCTACATTCTTTATTCTTGGAGAACTTCTTTTTCTGGCACTTACTCCAATGTCTCCAAAAATAGAGAAAACAACAGAGAGTCGTTTCGCACCAATTCCTGTTTCATTCCCGAAATTTAAAACACTTTATTGAATGTAGTCCAAAGGAATGTGGATAGGTTTGCGTTACAGAAGGATAAAAAATCGTTTTATGAAAAGGGAAATGCTTAGCACTCTGTCAGGAAAGGAAATGTAAAAAACTTGAAAGTAGATACATCGAACCGGAAGAATTTTGTGTTGTATAGAAGAATTGTAAGAGAGAAAAATGTAAGAAAGTTTGAACAAATGAAAGGTTTTGAGAGAAAAGGTAATACAAGATCGTAAATAATTGTGAGTGAAATTAGTATGTATGAGGCTTGTTCAAAAATATCCGAGTTAGGAATTGGAAATGAGGAATTAGGAATGGAGTAATTCCTATAGTATTGTATGGTATGATATTTCTTTTTCTGAGAAATCCATAAGTATGATGCTTTTTGCATCCCAAAAAATCGTCTCCGTAGCTTCTTCTCTGATGAGACTTTCTTCACCTCCTTTAGAGAAGAATCATTGGAAGTAACCAATGGTTTTCGTTACTGCTTGACCTCCCATGTATATTAATCAATCCATGTCACATCGATGGTAATCACTTCACCCATAATTAATGCAACTTAGATTTATAAATCATGTGTTGGAAAATGAAAACTAACCTATAATTAAGTGTCAAAGTTATTTTATCATCCTTTAACGAATATTGACACTCAATGGTAACACCAATTTGTTTTATAAACGCCATCTGTTGTTAAAAATTGGTAGTTTTTGAATCACCTCGTACTTTAAATACCAGAAAAGACATCTGCATAGAATACTTAAAATGAAAATTTTCATGTTCTCCACAAATGGAAAATATTTTTTCTCATAAAAATAACCTTTATACATCAGCTTAGATATTTACAAGACAAGGAGTAGTTCGATTGATTGCCTCAGTCTATCACATTCTCATTCGAAATTCTGTGTGATGACTTCCAACTTATTCAATTTAAAAAGATGTGAATCTAGTGTCAGTGATCTGGAATTAATAATACATGTACGAATTTGTTACTCTAATGCGATCGATTCGAAGTTCATCAACAATTGATACTCTCCTTTCGAAAACTTTACTTTCGAATACTTTACGAAAACTTTAAAAATTTCGTTCGAAGTACTTTTTGAACTTCTCTCGTTTGTAGAAAGTAAGCTTTGTAATTTTGTCTGATAACATTTATTAACACAAGATTCCGATATCCCTCAGGTTTATCGGACATTTTAAATTTGTTACGAGGAGGCTGCCCTAAAGTTAAGTCATAAAATGCGAAAAAAATTGGGTAAATATATTGCTGAATTTGTTTGAAATAACTTGTAGTAAATCATGCGTTGAAGGTGACGCTTTGTCTTAATACAAATAATTTCAGTCGATTCTTCAATGCTCAAAATACCTGGGCAAGTCGGTTCAGTCGACGCAAGCAGTTTAGACCGATGCCTTGGAATTTATGGGTGAAGGAAAGTTTTGAAAGAGAATAAACAAATGTTTGGATCATCATTGCTTGATTTTATCTCTTGCGCCGTAAAACCCTATAATCATTTACATGAAGAAACGCTGTTAACAATTAAATAAAACAAATGGTGGCACAAAGACTAACGCGGGACATGTTTGCTTAAGGAAGAATCATTGGAATGTTTGAATAATTACTGTCACAAACTGAAGCGTCTCAAATTATGAATGCGCCAAGTGTGTGCTCATATGAATGTGTCAGAGGTTTCAAAGTGCGGCAATTGATAACCGACGCCCAGTACCCATTCGTTCAGAGGCTTCAAACGTTCGACAAAATCTATAAATGCCGATATTTGTTTGACGTTAGAAGGACATTTGTACGAAGCAATTGGGTTCAGCTTTCACAGATGTCCAGGAGTACTAATTTCCAAAAGAAATGTTTATAGGAGACTCTGTCATATCCGTCTCTATATCAGACGACCAACATTTTGCAATCCTCTCACATCTCTGCGCTCGTTTAAACTGAAGTTTGGAGCATAATAGTGAAGTTTGGGACAGTGGACTAATGTGATGTTCAGTGACGAATCTCCTTTTATTCTGAACTCCAATTCTCAACAATTGGCTAACAGTAGGTGAGAGCGTGGAACTCATTTTCTCCCAGGAAGTATTATGAAAATATATCGTTTTCGTCAAAAGGTTGGCAATGATAGCCTAGTGGTCATAGTTGCGGACTCTCGGCCGGTGATTTTCGTCGAGTCGTGGGCTTCGAGCCCTAATATCATTTTAGGTCACCATATAGCCGGGGCTAATGCACGTTAAATTTGTCGAGGTTCAAAGTCTATCCTCCGGGGTGTTAAAGTTTGGAGAGAGAGACTCCAGTTTAGGTGTCGTCCTCATCAATTGACCGGTAAAAATTCTATAGAATTAACATTACGTTCAGGATATCAAAAAAAGTCGGTAGATGAGAGTTTTATCTTTGTGTTTGGCGCAATATAGCCGATAAGGATTATGTGACAGAAATTTAAACAAAACAACCAATCATCTAACATAGACATGAGAACTACCGTCATCGACTTTATTGCGTAAAACAATGTGTAGCACAAACAAAAGCAAACTTCCTATTTGCACAGAAGTTAACATAGCAATTTTTAAGTTTAATATAAAATACAGGATGATCATTTTAAAAGAGTACTCGTTTGTCTTTTGTATTAACCACATCTATAATATATGTAGCAAGACTTTCAACATCATTATTTATTTAATATATATATATTTAATGAGCGGGTATCATTTTTTTTCACTTTCTAAATGCGAAAACTCGTTTTTTAAACATAAATTCACTTGAACGTCATTCGTAATTTTTAATCCAATTCTGCGCAAATAATTTCAGTAAATCGTCGGCTTCTTTCAACGTTTTCTTTAATTTTTATTTTTGAAAGCTTATTTCGTAAGATTATGAATGAAGACAATAAAAATCGTCTGAATGAACTAATTCTTTGATTTTAATGAATTCCGAAATGTACCTGGACATAATTCAAACTTTTATTGCTTCACTTGATATGCAAGAAAGTTACTGCAGGTTCCAGTAAGACGGAGCCACTCCACACACGTCTAACCTAATAATGAAAGTACCTAAGGAACTTTTTGATGACCCTTTAATTTGAATAGATCTCTGGTCGCCAAGGTCAACAGACTTCACGCCATTAGATTTTTTTTAAAGGGTTTTCTAGAGAAGTCATAACTGAAGAAATCTCGTCAATAACACCATCAATATTGCGAAGTGTGTAAAAAACCCCCTAGGTTTGACGTTTTCACGTTTGCATTCAAAATGGGGGAGAATATTTCAACATTTGCTGTGAAGAATGATAATTTTTTTCTGTTCAAATGGGTTCATTTTTTTCTGTTTTACCTCACAAATAAAGTTGTAATAGTTCAACAGTGTTGGAAATTGTCTCAAACTTTTAAGCGAGGTTGAAACAATTGTACTTCCGTGTTAGAATAGTTGCCACATCCATCAGAGTTAAGGGTAATAAGAAAATCATTCATGTATTCTTTTAAATTGATTACTCTGTATTTCATAGACATATTTGAATGTCAAGCCCTTCACAAATATGAATGGAAATTTATTTAATATGCTCTATAAAGAATAGGACGAACATTAATCACACTGATAAATATATTTCCCCCCTGAATAATAGAATTCTCTAAGTCAGCCTTAGATATTTAATTCCCTTCAGTAGATTATATCATGACGCTCACACCCCTTACCGATTCCCTGAATTATTAAGTCGTTCGAGCGGACGGACTAATACCGGACCCTTATGCTCGCGCACTTCCCCCTGCCAATCCCAATCACTTCTCCACACCCAAACGATTCGATCAACAATCTCAGACGATAATTCATGGTTCCGGACTGAGAGCAACTCCATTCGGATGTTGACAAACTTAAATAATAATGAACTGTCAGCCGTGACCAGATGTGATGTGTGATGAATCCTTGATTATAAATGAATCGATTGTATTAAATCAAAAAATATATAGGTGTAACATTAATTATAGAGTATATTGAGAGACATATTATTATGCAAACAAATAGTTCCTTAATAGAAAAAAAAGATTTATTGAGCAATAAATGTTAAGTTATATATCTAGATGTGAAGGACACATATATACGTAGGAATAAATAAAATTTAAAAAATTATTAAGAAATAACCGTGTTTTCTGAATAAAATTTTTTGTGCATATTAATTGATTATTATGTACATAATGATGTAAATTACAGCTATTTATGTTGAATTGTTCATTTCAGGAAGTCATAGGTTGAAATAACCCGCTGTATGGAGAGTGTGTAGTTCAATATATTGAGTTATACAATCATGGCTTCCGAACAGTCACGAAACATTGGGATAAAAGTATAACTTCGGATGAAGACTATGTAGATAAGTTTTTAGAATTATAAATAAAAATTAAATTTATATCTGGATTGTTTCATAGTAATAATTAAAACTTTACGATACATTGGGATAATAATTCAAACCTTACCAATACTGGTAGCTACTTCAATCTCTGACTTTCTGAAACCAAACAACATTAATAGTTCTAATTTAAAAATTAAGTGTATGAAAATCAATTAATATGTAGAATGAATTTATCCATATATTTTTTTTTTGTTTTAAAAAATCATTTAAACTTTACGACACCCCATCGTAAAGTCTAGTAATACTTTAAGGAAACCCCATTTTGTTTTCACAACAAGTGTTGAAGTGAACGGTTTTTTCCGGGGTTGTAGCGATTGATTCTCGAAGTAATATATTTAGACTCGGATGCTATATATAATGCTACTTTTCCGAATAATCATTAATTAAATATTTGGTAACTTTCAAGACATATTTTAAAATGCTTAAATAAATACTTTGTTATAACAAAGATTAAATGAATTAGAACTTTGAATACAATAATTAATTTTAGGTGATTTACAAGTTAAATTTTTAGATTTTATTAGGATTTTTTTTTACTTTTAGATTTATTTTATCACCTTTTTTTAAAAACTTCACTTCAATTTAGCTTTGGATAAAAAAAAATTAAAAAACCTTTTCATAGTTAAGAATAATTCGATATAAAAACCAACGTTTTTAAAAATAACGTTTT
>BMAW01010929.1:0-13473 GCA_019974015.1 Nephila pilipes | reverse complement strand
ATATATATATATATATATATATATATATATATATATATATATATATAAACTCTCATGTCCATAAATTAAAGATAATTCAGAATCATACGGAAATCAAACTCTAAAGTAAAATATCACACCGGTAGAATTATCACACACATTTTCATGAATAATATGCAAATTACATTGAATCATCAGATGGCGGGGATAGTACGACACAATGTCGAGAGTGTAAGAGAGGTATATATAAGGAATGGTAGCAAAGAAGTAAAATTGTTCTCAAGCTTTCTGTTATCCACTCAGTGCCACAACCGATTAATAATGACACAAAGGAAGCATGTTGATAATTTTAACGTGGTAGAATTATCGGCTGCCTGAAATATGGACGTACTCAGAAGGAAGTATACGAGGAGCTAGGAATCACCCAAAGTACCATCTCTAGGCTTTAATAACGATTCCAAAATGAGGAAATCATCACTTGATGTTACACAGTCGTCCCCCTCCCGAATTACAACGCCGAATGACGACCGTTATTTGGCAGCATCAGACCTTTCTCGTCAGCTGTCTTCAGCTACGGGTACGACAGTTTCAAGACAAACCATGTACAGACGTTTGGGGCATATTGGTCTATATGCTAGCAGCCCTGTCAGACAAGTTTAAAACAGACGAATTAAAAATGTGCGACGAAGATGATGAAACAATGGACATTCGGGAGCACTATCTCCAAACAAAATTTTTTTTGACTAATTTAAGGGGCGTAGTAATCAAATTATTTGAAGAAGTATTAAATTTGGGTTGTGGCTTTTACGGTAATACTGAAAGCAAGAGACATTTTACTTTGAGATTTTACAATACAAATGCTCCTCTATCAATGTGCAGTTCGAAAAAATATAGATAACCTTAGCATTTGAACTGCTTTATTTTAAAATTTTATAAAGTTCAAAAAACAAATTTAAATAAAATTTTAAATTTGTGTTATATTATGTTATAGGGTCAAGAACTCCTTAATGAAGTTCATATTTTTTTTGTATGATTTTTTTTTAATTCTGAGCTCCTTTCAATTATTTTAGGTACTATCTTTGGAATTACGAATGCTATCTCAAATGTTTGTGGAATACTTGGTCCAATGATCGTAGGATATTTCACAGCTAGTGGTGTAAGTTTGTTATTCCTTTCAATATGCGTTGTCTGTAGAATCTAAATTAATTGTTTCTGTATATTTTTTAAAATATTCCGATATAATGATCTTTGTTCTGTAGCACATAACTATTTTTACTGACATCAAAAAATGGTTTAATCTATTTTCTTTAATATGTCTTCATTAAATATATAATTGTTAATGCAATGAAACTATACTTAAATTAGTGCATTTTATATATTGTTTTTCGCTTAATTTTTATAGATTTTATCGTTCTGCAATGCGTACATGCCATTTATATTTAAAAATTGATAATTAAAGATTTCTTTGATAAGTTTTCGTGTGTCTGAGTGGCAACGGAGTTAATTTTTGGAGCGACAGAACTAAACATTAAAAATGTGGTGTTAAGTTTTAATAAATTGCTACAAATAGTTTTGGAGGCTGGTTTTTTGTTTTATGATGAAAATGATAAAAATACATCTTAGCGAAAAAATGTCAACCTGGAAAGTAAATACACCCCAGTAGTTGGCACGAGTCGGGAAACCCAGCCAGAGTAGGTGCCGCGATGAGACCTGCTGTAGAGGAATTACTTAGCAGCAAATCAAGTTCATTTGTTATAGATAAAAAAAAATCCGCATGTTCCTATTGGAGCAATATTTCCTTCACTCCAACTTCAAAATATTAGTCTTAAATTTCTTAACATAGTTTATATATCGAAAATAGTAAGAAAGTACCGACATATGGTACAATGATGTTAACACTGAACTTGGGATTAAGGCGATGCTTCCAATAGCTTTCTGTTATTACCAAAACTTTAAAAGGCATATTTTTAAATAAGTTTAAAATTTTCAATGATTTACATAATGAAAAATTATGTGAAATGCTCCTTCCATTTTTGAATGCTTCATATAATAAGTATTACGTGGGTTTAATACTATTTATCTCTATTTGTGTGTGGATGATGTGATTATAAATTCCATCCTCGGAAGAAGAGAACAAGAAACATCTATCCTAGGCGTTACTTTGAGCATTATGGCCTGCGTATTGATGTTGCTAAATCCGTGATAGAGGTTGTCCAGATAGAATATGAAGAACATCTTATCACCGCAAAAAGCTTTAGTTCCCAGTCTGCGAAAGTTGAAACTATTGCAAATTACAATCGACAACTACTGTCCATGATATTCGTGAATTTTTTTCCATAGTAAATTTTTAATGACGATACCTGAAGGATACTGAAAAAATATGCACGCTGCTTCACGAAATTCTTAAAGGAGCAAAGAAAAAAGACCGTGGAAAACTCCCATAGAACGAAAAAGCCAAAGTGCAAGTCGAATCTAGATAATGCTGCTTTCCCCCCCACAAGATCTGGACTATCTTTATCCTTATGGACAGGTGCATGGGATTTTGCTTTTGAGTTGGTACTGAAAACGTATAATATTTACTGTGAAGAACTGTTGGGAAAACATTTATTGGAAAGATTTTAAGCACTTTTTAAAAAAAAATCAATACACCTACTTATATATATTATAAAAAAAAAAAAAAAAAAAAAAAAGGATAAAACATCTCATACACAACTACGTTCAGTGCATTTCAGAATTTTCAACAGAGATTAAAGGGAAAAAAATAATAAATAGATCATACAATAGCAGAGATGCATTATCTAGAAGAGAAGTGAAGATTAGAAGAAGGAAGTAAATGATAGTAGAGTTTAATGGCTTAAGATCCAGACATGGATAAACCACGCCAAAAAAGGTGCAACTGTGATCTAAACATCTGAAAAAATGGTGGGAAATATAAATTGGTTGACAAGAGAGAGAGTCGAAAATAGAGAAGGATTGCTATAGTATCATGAGGCGTGTTCCTCGTGTTTACCAAACATAGCAAACCCCATGGGAAAGAAAAAGATTATCGGGGTCGATGTTCGTACCAATCTAAAGAGGCTAAACCTCTGAAGTTGATGATGAACTGAAGCATTCAATGAATAAGGAGAATGAGATAGCTAAGCCTTCTAAAAAGAATAAAAAATGCTGGTGGATTGCTGTCTAGTCTAATTATGATGAATTTAATACCATAACTTACTTTTTGGAAATGATCTCCCTTGTAGTTATATTTTTGTGTAATCATCTAAGTAACTTAACGAATAATTAATTAAAAATTACTTTGCCTGAAGATCAATCTAAAGAACCCGTTTATAAGTTGTATCAGTAGAAAGATGGAAATTCGACAATTTTCTTTTAAGTCCTAAGACCATTACCAAGATACATTTTGTACAATTTAAAGAACAAGTTGCGGCGAGGGAAAATGTTTCGAGTTTAAAAAATTTAACAATTCAAGTAATTAATTTCCAAATGTTCACCAACACTTACTATTTATTTGGATCTAAAAAAATTTTTTTTAGGCCCCCCAAAATTGTTATAAAAAATGTGGAGCTCCTACCTTGGATTAATTCTTAAGTAATGTTCTTTTGAAGTAAAATAAATGTATTCTGTAGAAATTAATCGGGAAGAAAATGAATTATTTACACTAAGACTAATTGTAACAATATTTATTTTATAAGCCGAAAAAAACAGTAAATTTCTCATTTCATTACACCATTTTATAACAAAATGTGTCAATAAATAAAAAAAATATCTGCAATCAGGTATTTTAAGAAATGAGCTGAGAAACGATAAATATAAACACAAAGTCTGTTAAAAGAGAAAGATTTTTAAAAAAATCTCACAGAAAAAGTCGACAAATGTCTTATACTACGTTTCGTATTACGTTTTAGACAACATTTTAAAATTTTTATTATTTCTAGGCAACCATCGCAAACTGGAGTGATGTATTTTACATAACAGCTGCGGTGTACACGTTATCAGCCGTCTTCTACGCCATCTTTGCATCGGCCGAACAGCAGTCGTGGGGTGTTGCCAAATCGGCGCAAGAAAAAAAAAGGCAGCCTCGGTAACACAAAGAGCTAGTGAAGATTATTCACTGACTACATGCGATGAAATTGATCATGATTCAAAGAATCACACAGAGGCGAAGAAAAGAAACTTCGATAATTTGAAGGATCATTCTTGATATTCCAACAGCTGGAAAATGAAAGAAAAGTTTTTCGGATGGTGACATTCGGTATTTTGCACCGGATAGAAGTGTGAGAGACAAATATCAAATTGTGGAAAATTTATGTGATATTTCTACATAGTTCTTCATCATACTAAAGGAGAGCGGAATATATATATATATATATATATATATATATATATTTGTGACTACTCTCTTCTACTTTCTCCTTCATTATACTTACCTGTTCAGTTCTATATACCTAACCATATAATTCATATCAAATTAATAGCTCCTCTAAATCTTCATTCGATGCATATTAGATTTAAATAAATATAATCTAATATTATATTAACATAATTAACATCAAATTTAAATTCATATAAAAATATGTCACTTTAACATTAACATATTTATGTTGTTGTATATAATAACATAAATTAAATTAAGAATTAGCTAAATTACTGCATTCAAATATTTTTTTCTTCACCATTTAAATGAAACTATATTTATCACTTTTGCCTTCGGAATCTTATGACTTAATGACTTCTTTTAAAAATTCATATCTGTTTCAGTTTCTTTTTCATTTATTTAATGTATATTGCAGAAAAATTAATCTCTTCGTAACATCAAAGAAAAGGGAACACAAGAAACATATTTAAATATTCTAAACACGAAATAATTTTTGAGGAACTAAAAATAAAAATAAATAATGCAAAATATTTAAATACATAAACATTCAACAAATTTAGCACAAGCTTTTCCTAGTAAATAAATCTGATACAAAAAAAAAAGATGCACAAAGAATATGTTTTATTACATGAAATATTGAATTCATAAAATTAATTTTTTAGATAATTTTATGTTTGGTAAATATGTGTGTGATGTTATAAAGCTTTGAATGTAGCAATAAGCCGATTAAAACTTATATTCTCAAGTGATCTAAAAGAATCAAAACTATTATTTCAAATTCTTGTGAAAAAAATCTCGCAATAAAAATACCATTTTAATCAGGTTTTAGGTATACTTTGAAAGTTCGTTCCAATTTGGTATTAATCGAAAGTCTTGAAAATTAAACATTTTTAAAATATAATTAGAATTTCTACGATTGAATAGGAGGAAACGGGTCCTATATAACTATGCCACTCTAAAATCGATCCAACTATTGCTTTAAAAAGAATAACCAACAAATAAGGGAGATGAAATTCGTGCCATGTTGGCGACAAATGTATTTCTTTTCGTGCTCTCTTCCAGGCCGGAATATCTTTCACAGTTATGGCTATTTTCACTATTACATATTTAATATTAGACATAAATTATCACATTTCGAATATTTATCAAATTTCCTAGCAATAAAGCTATCTGAAAACAGTTTGAAGGGCTGATCACTTTTTTTTTCAACCTTTAAATTCCAATCAATGAAAAAAAGAAAAAAAAAAAAATCGCTGACTTAAGTTCGAACACACAATAGTCACGAGGAAAGCCACACTAAAATTTATCAGTATTACTTAACAGAAATAATTGTTCAGCACTTACTAAATATCAAACTAACCAGTATCAAATCTGAACCATTTCTATATTGCATATCTTTGTGCAACTTTTAGAATTGCTAAAATAAATATAATTCCTAAAAAAATATTTTTACTGTCATTCTACGAAAGAATATAGTTAAAAAAAACAATGTAAAGTTATTCATCTTCATCAAATATCGCCTGCATCATTCGCAAATAATTAAACATACGAAAATCATTTTGAAACAAATGTCGTCTGCATCATACTCAAATAAATACAAAATGGGAACATCTGCCATGAATTATTTTGGCAAAAACTTAATATATTGTATAATTCTTATTAGCATATGAAAAATGGATAGTATCATAATTATAGAAAAGATTTTAGTTCGTTAGCCAATTAAAAAATTAAATCTTATAGAATGTTTTGTTACATTTTATGGAATTCGTTATATTTAAAAGAAAAGTAAAGTTACAAAGTTGAGAATGAATACGAGGGGAAAAAAATGTTTGATAAATGCAACATCTATTTTTGATACCCTTATTGTTTAAATATACTGTATAGTATAATTTAAACTGAAAATATTTCAGATTTAAAATTTACATTAAAAATTTGATATAAAAATTACATTTCATTATTTAATAAAGAAAAATAAATGTGTTGTTTATGAAATAATATTTTTAAATACTTCGTACAAATATGTGTGCTTATGTGTGTTTTTAGAAATTAGTTCCAAGTGGCATTTTGATACTTTTTATACTTTTCGTAAGAAATATTTATGTATTTTAATATTATGGAAATTTATTTATTCTACTTTAGTATGATAAATAAGATTATTAATATTTATTTAAATTTTTTTGTATACTTGTCAATCGAGAGAAAAAATGAAAGTTAAAATAACATATATATTTATATGTATATATACAACTTTTTAAATAAATATATCACTACAAAATGTATTGGGCTCCTTGCGTTTATTGATTATCAAACAACACATCTAATCTTTTTATTTTTATTTTTAAAATTCAGTTTAAAATTAAAATTTGTAACAAAATTATCATTATATAGATTCGTTATGATTCTTAAAAAAAAATTTAATTGAAAAATTTTCAAAATTATATCACACTTATACATTTTATGGAATCAACCATAATTTCACTTTCTTTGTTTAGTTTCTGAAGCTTCTGGCTCCCGTCTACCAGCCATTTTGATTTCGTGATAGTAATGTTAATCTTATGGAATTTCTACAACCGCTCTGCAATCTTGAATATTAAATTTATTTCAATGCATAAAAGGACACAAAATAAATAAAAATGGGAAAAAAAAGAAAAAAGAAACAAATAAAAATAATAAAGGTTTTGTGCAACTACTTTTTTCCCCCCTAATTTTTGAATTCCGATAAGCTCACAAACATAATAATTAAAATAGGCATAAAAAAGTTTTTAAGGCTGTTTAAAAAAGTTAACCGGTAAATGTTAAAGAATAGGCCCCAAAGTCTTAACACGTTTTCAGGAAGAAGAAATGCTTCAATATTAATATAAATTACTATGGATATAACACATATAATTATTTATTAAATAGCGTTCTTAGAATTTTGATCGTTTTAAGAAAACATGCAATTTTTTACTTTTATGTAAAATGGATATTCAATTTTTTGTTTTAAAGTACGGGAGATGAAATGTTTGAACACATTTTCTACAAGAAAAAAATTATTGATTCAAGCAGAATTGAATAAGTTAGAAATATAGGCTTCTCTCTTGCATATCCAGAATATAGTTTTATGTCGTTAGTAATCAGCTTTTATGATTTCAAATTAATTTTTATTAATGAATGACATACTTCGGATTGTTTGCAACAGATGGCGCCAGAATATTTTTTTTTTTTGTAAACGTACTTTTGGCAAGGAATGTTTATTTTTGGCGAGCATTTACAATTAATTACTTTCTGAAATGAAATTATAGCAACTTGTAAATTATGAAAAATGGTAAATAATGGAGAAAGCTTCATGATTCACAGAAGTAGACGCGAAGCTTTAGAACTAACCACTAATAAACTCTCCGATTTGGGAATATTTTGTGTGTGTATAAAAAAAAATTATTTGCGTAATGTGGTTAATTTGTGTTATTGAAAAGATGTTTAAAAAATAAGTTTTGATTTAGTGATGTGAAAGGAAAAAAGACAAATCTGAATTAAATTATTGTTGAACTTCTCTGAAATCACTTAAAAATATCACTTTTTAAATTTATCCTTTAAAAATACAACAAAATGCAAATTACTATTTCTTGAAGCATAAAATGTGAAATTTTAATTTAGTCACTATGTTGCTCTGAATTAATTAGTTTACTTCAACTGAAGTTATTTTTTAATTTAGCTTATTTTTTTTGTATTTATTATTATTATTTTTCGAAGTGCATCACGTATGAAGGGGACAAAACACAAAATCATTGCTTCCATCAACTGTAATTTTCTCTTAGAGAGTATAGACATATATAGAAGAATTAAAAACAAATAAATAAGTATTGGTAACAAAAATTTGAAAATAAATTTCCATCTTTTGAGGTCAATATCATTTGACCTGTTAAACAAGCATTTATCGTAAAAACATTATATTTGCAATAAGTGTTATATCTGTAATAAATGTAATTATAGGCATACATTATATTTTTAAATTTTTACGATATAAATATATCGTCAAAAGATAATATAGATCAGCTAATATTCATGGATTTCAAACTCATCTTCTCAAAATCTTTTCAAAACTTTCTATAAAGAAAACTGAACTGAATCTTGTGGAAATGCTTTCCATATTCGTTAAAAATAACACCATCTCTAAGCCTTGTCATTGATGTTATAAACTGATAATTACAAAAAAATAAAATATTTTTGATCACTGCATGTTTTTCTGACTATTATTATATCTTGTGTTTCTTTATTCCCTCAGGAACGTGCTTTCATTTGGCTATTACATGTATCAAGGACTCCCAGAAACCCTAGTGATCTTTTTATTTCTCTTGTATTTTACCGTCTTTGGTAAAAACATGTGACGCATCCTCGGGATACTCTAGATGTCCTTCTATTTATTCGATCTGCCTTTTTGTATCTCTCTCAGTAAATTTTTACCTATTTTTCATTTTTCAAACTCCCAAACCACAATTACACTTTATTTGGCGCAGTATAGCCACATCTGGCTCTTGCGTCATTAAACACTTATATCACATCACATCCCATTGTTTTCGTTTATACTTAGCATCATTGTCTTTCAATCATAATTTTGAACATGAGTTTTACAATCATAGCTATATTGCAAATTATTACTGTAACAAATTCTATATATTACCATAAAAGAATAATTCAGTAACAGGGAAAGAAAAAAAAACCTCACATAACTTATTTTTATGTATTTGATATACAAAAAAAAATTACGTAAAATTTTAATTAATTTAATCAATAACTAAGTTATGCGATTTATTAATCATTGTAGAAATGTACCATTTATGAGCGTTTACGCTTGCCTTTTTTTTATTACTATTAAAATTAAAAATCGGATATTTTTTTCGATTTTCTGACCAAGTCCACGAATAACTTTTTAACATAATAAGCATTACAGTTTGATGGCAATACATTTTACACGCATTAGTTCAGAATTATAATTAATTCAAAGACTATCTATTGCAGTTGTACTTAACAGAATACCAATCTAACATAAAACAGTATACCCACAACAACATTGAACATTTTTTTTGTTTATAGGAGGATTCCCCCCCCCCCAAATATTTTAACTAAAGATAAGTTTGCTCTATTTTTTTTTATTTAAATTATAAAACAAAATTAGCGAAAAGATTTCGATTCCTTTGGAGCATTTGAAAGATTAAAAATTAATTTTCTGAATATGCAAATGATGTCTTAAATTCGAAAAAGCAAAGATGCATAATTTTTAATTGTAGAAATCCTTCAAATTTCACGATCTGTCTGAAAAGCGGAAGAGAAAATAAAACTAATTATTTTGATATAATGCACTGAAAAAATTCTTGCTCTCTCTCCCCTTCAACTAACTTTTTGATCTACTTTATGAGGTTACTCGATTTAAGAACCTCGCGATGTGTATAAACTGTGTCTTACGTAAACCAACATTGCTAAATATATAAAAACGTAGTGAATAGGAAATAATGAGATGAGAAATTGGAAGTTTTGAAATACTGAGAGGAGATCGAAGGTTAGTATTATACGATTGCACATTATATGGGTGCAAGAAAGCTACGTGATCTTAGGAAAGCTGATAGTTGACTCAGACTCTGTTTAGAATTATTATTCTCGACTCAGATTCAATTTCGTTGCTATTGAGATAAGTAGAAATTTCAGTTATATTATTCGGTTACGGTCGCGAGTTAGTAACCTATCCTCCTTCATTAGTTGTATAATTTGGAGAAACCAATTATGTATTTTGTTGAAAATATTTCCCCCTTATTCATTATATTCTTACACAATTACTGGTCGTTATAGCCAAAAGGTCACGACATTTTTCTCATCGAGGCATGGGTTAGAGTCCTGATTCCATTAAAATCCTCCATTTAGCGGAGTTGATGTACGTTACATCCGTAGAGGCTCCAAGTCATCACGTTGGTGCTCTGCTTTCATGTGCGATGCTAATAACACAATCAAACTTTTATAACAGGGGTGCCGGCTGCACTATCTTTAGAAGCCACGTTTTAAAAAGAAATATTTAAAAAATCTGTTTGTCCAATGTTACCAAATGGATATGGTAACATTTCCCTCATTACGCTTCATTTTCCTCAAAATGACTCTATTTTGTGAATTTTTCGTTCAAGAAAGGTGAGTGAATGAAAGTAGAGGTTTATGGCACAAGAGCCAAATATGGTTCTGCTTCGCCAAACAATGTGTAAAGTTGGCTTATAATAATGCTTCTTCTATGGAATAGCAACATCAATTGATTGCATTTTAAAATTTGGTGGCAAGAAACTGCACAAATGGGGCTCTAATAAAAGAGCTCTGATGGAAAAGTTTCCTTTCTTGATAAGGTATGACATTTAGAGGAAAATAATTTGGAAATCGTCAAGATCCTTGTTTTAGGGTGAAACCTCAGAGAAATATAACTTCAGTTTCCCTATTTCCCTTAGTTCGAACGTTATTGCACAAGCCAAGAATTTTCTTCAAAAGTAATGGATTTTGAAAAATGATTGGAATAAAAAAGTTGCCTTGAAAGAGGATATAAAATAAGAATGATTTTGAAGTGTGTCTTACCAGAACTTAACAATTCCCCGCTATATCTTTACTGACTCTGGTGTAATGGATCTATATTACTTTTCTGATGCAAGTAAGGATGCTTATGGAGCAGTAATATATCTTCGTTGTATCACCAATTCAATTGATGTGAAGGTGACATTATTTAACCATCTGTTTAATTGTAAATAAAGAGTTACACAAATTATGTGTTCACAATTCTTGGACTTGAGGGTTTCGTAGCTGAGCTACTTTCAGAGCTTATGGCCAAGGTTCTGATGCCTATGTTTGAAATTAGTGCAATGCGATTATACACAGTCTGCCCCATAATGCTGGCTAGGGTTTACTCTTCATCATATTTGCTTAAGGTTTTCTTTTCTAATAGAATTTCCTGCAATCAATCGCTCATAAAAACTTCTGCTGGAAGTATATCAACACTGATTCCAATCCAGCTTATCTGATTTCGAGAGGAATCAGTCTGCGGCGATCAAGACGCTGCAGTGTTGTTTCGAACCCTAGTCCAGTGGGTAAAAAGGAAAGCTGATCGGTAGCGCTTTTTGTCTTGCCTTAAACTACTAGGCTTAAGAGGACGCCCTATTCGGGCTAGTTAGTAAGACTTTTTAACTTCTGGCGCTATTGGTAGAAGAGAATCACTGCAAGTCCAAATCGAAATGAAGGTAATTGTTGTGGTAGCATGGACCAGAATTCTTTCATCAAGAGGTTGCTGAATATTTCAGTGGGCTTAACCTATCTGCAAATGAGGATTACCTGCAGGAATTCAGAAGAAATCACTTTGAATCTGCATTGATTCTTACTAAACTTGACACATTCTCTTCACATTCAATTTATCTTCAGTATTACCAATTACTTTTCTAAACTAATTCGAATTATAATTTTTTTTTCATACTGTTCAGAGCCCCCGGAACAAAAGAAGTGGACCTTTATCTCAGCTATATATAAGATTATATTTTCAACATACTGAAGAAAGAATAAAGAACAGAATTTTTCGAAATGAAAAGAAGGAATAATTAAGAAAAAAGCTTCATTCCCACTTCCGGTCTTCAGCAATGGATTACGGAATAAATCCCGAAGGGGGGGAATGTACAGGCCTTAAGAAATTCTGGAGTATTTAGCAGCTACTCCAGATGGTTTAGTTGACGATGATGGAATTGAGGTTAAATGCCAGATCTCTTGCCAAAGCAATAATTAAAAAAAAAAAAAAATTCTCTTCAGGAAATTCAATACATTTGGAGGGATGGTTACAAATAAAAATCGCTATTATTTCTTTCAAATTCAGAGTCAACTGCAAATTGCAGAAAAGAAATATTGCTTTTTTGTGATATGGAGAAAAAAAGGTGACAAAATGGAAAAAAATATTTAAGGAAAAGGATTTTTGCGATAATATGACAAAAAAAAAAAAAAAAAAAAAATTAAAATTCTTTTATTTTAATTGTCTATTACGCGAACTTGTTGATTTACGATATCCCAGGTCGATGTCCGTGCGTAATCCAGCTTCGATTCTGGAAATACAAGAAAAGAGAAAAAAACGAAAAATTATGTAAATGTAAAATTTCAGTCATTTAGTATTCTTGAAATTATAATACTAAAATTGTTAAGATTTTCTTGATATTCAATTAATCTGTTTTATATTATACTGTAAGTAGAAAGCAAAAACGAGGATTTTGAAGGAATTATAAATTTTTATTATAATACTTTTTTTAATTATCATTTACATATATCGGTATTTTATAATCATACAACTATGAGAAAATGTTATTTAAGTATGTTTGTTTTGCATATGTATTGATATTATTGCTGGCCGCGGCATCCTAATGGATTAGACAGCGGATTCGTGGCCGGTGGTTTTCGTCGAGTTGTAGGTTCGAGCCTTGATGCCATTAAAAACCCTCCGTATAGCCGGGGTTGATGCAAGTTAAATCTATCGGGGTCCAAAATCCTCCCGTTCGAGTGGTGCGGAAGTTAAGAGAGGGGGAGGGTACCAGCTGTGGTGTCGTCCTCGTCATTTGACCTAGGTTCAAAATTACGAGGTCCATCGCCAATTGCCCATGTTACTCCTAATACGACATCAAGAAAACCAAATGAACATTGTATTATTAGTGTGCATTGCTGTTTATATTACATTTAAGTCCCAAAAGTAACAATTTTATTTCGATTGACAATACTGTATACACTTATTCAAGAAATTACCGACAAAACATTTTAACTGTATTTACTTAAAAAGATTTTGAGAATAGGTCTGGCACACATATTTTTTGAATATATTACTAATTTCGTATAATAGTGTATGCAATACATTTCATATTTTAAATGTATTGCCATTCTCATACTTTAGCAACACATGCGTGTTGCAAAACTTACGAAGAGAGAGACAGAGAGAAGAGAAATGTGCTTTTTTAAGATTATTATAACTAAAGAAAAATTGTTCAAATTCTTATGATAAAATAGAATGTACATCTGCATATATTATTTACGTGATAATATTTTATTATTATTTCAAAACTGCATTTGTAGGAATCAGGTTGAAATATATCGAATTT
>BMAW01010924.1:0-11090 GCA_019974015.1 Nephila pilipes | reverse complement strand
ATCGAAAATTTGATGACACACACACACACACTCACACACACACACACACACACCAAGTGAAATTCAGAAAAACGTTTTAAAAATTCATATCGGATCCCGTAGTTTTGAGCCACGGTGAAGTGACGAGGATAATACTGGAACTGGCATTCAACTCTCAAAGTTTGTATAGCACGCCCCCTTGAGGACTTAGAACCTTGTCAAATTTAGTGGGCATCAGCCTTAATACACGTCGGGTCTTAAGTTGAATCAGAACTGCACCCAACGATTCGATGTAATATCCGTAACACTTTGTCTTGTGATTGGATTTTAAATTGCCTTGTGATCCTTGGTATTTATATCAAGCTTCTGATACTTTATTCTCAATCGCTGAATTAATATGAGAATATAAAAGTTGGAAAAAATAAATAAAATAAAGTATAACGAGAAAATCGTATCGTGCTAAACCGCGTTATATAGGGCTTTGTTAAAGTACCTACAAACTTTTATACATATACAAATATATCTTGTTCAAACATATGGTAAGTTTATAAACAAGAAGTATTTTGTATAAAGATTTTTTGATCTCATGAGCGGATAATTTTGAGGAAATATTTGATAACACACTAATAAAATGAAAAGGCAACAAATATACTTTTAACAATGCAGTGCTGGAGTTTCGTGTAGCGTTATATTTGCGTATTCTAATTAACTTCGAGATAAAAATGTTTGTTATATTCTAGCGATTTTAACGTAAAAAAATTTCATGTTGTTTGTTACACTTCTACAAACATATTCCTAAGTTTATTGATTTAAAAAATAATTGTGAAAATCGATTTGAATAGATTTTCGTCAAATGAAACATGAATGAGTTTCTTGAATAAACCAAATCAAACTTCAGTGATCCAAACACGATTTACAGTTTTACATTACATATAATTATAAAGTAAGAAATCGAAGAATAGTCTCGTTTGATAAAATGAAAAATCTGCGAAGTAATAGTAGAAATTTAAACAAAATAAATTAAAATTCTAATACTTTTATTAATTCTCAAATTAAAGAAATGCATTTGAATAAACAGCTTCAGCACTTCGGTTAACTATATTCTTTTCGTTTTAAAATCTTTCTTCATTTATATAGAATAGCATTCAAGCTCTTAATAATATTAACATTAATTTTGAAACATACGAAATATATCAGTGTACAGTAATTCTTTCTTTAAACGTGAACTAAACTTTCTTAATACGTGTTTATTTCAAATCATCAGGAACGTCAAAAATAATTATTTTATAATTTTTTATGAATCAGACATTTTTTGCTCAATATGAAGAGTCCCATTCCCTTTAACTGTTATCCACTAATCCACTTAAAATATTTGACTTGTTCTTCGATTATTGTTCCATATAAACTTCAACTCTTAAATATTCTCAAAGAAATTATATTAATAATAATAAATATGATTGAATTATGAGTTTGTAAAACAATTATCTCTGTTTTTGGGGAGAAAAACAATAAATGGCAGAATTCATTTTCATACTTTGATCAGTAAGAAATTACTTTTGAAACGATTGTCAAATAGGTTTAATAGTGCTAAATACATTAATGATATATCAATATAAAAATAATATTTAAATGATATATTAATCATGAAATTAAAATGAGATTATTATCTCATTTCTTGATCTTTTACATTATTCATCTCATTAAAATGTAATTTTAATATAAACATGATTTAAAGATGTAATTACATATGATTATTAAAGCATAAATTATCTAAGAAAATATTCAGAACATTTAATTCCATATTCGAAAATATTTTTTATGTAAATAAATCATAATTTCCTCGTCCCTTGAATAATATTTAAATTTCGAGAATCTTTTTTAAAAATGCATACTATGCACAGTCAGTAAATTGTCATTTCAAAGGTCTTATATGTAATTTTAAACAAATTATTTAAGCAGTAATTTAATATTGTAATTAGCTGGCGTATCTGGAGCTAATTAATTACTTCGATGAGTGTATACAAACGAAGTAAAATTAGAGCAATTTTTTTATTGTTTTTTGAATAAATTACATTTATAGCTCACTGTAATTTTATACACGATAACTTAAGTGGAAATTAGCATTTAATGAGGTTATTTTGAACGAAATTTTCTGCAAAATTAAAGACGGCGTTGTTTGAAACTTCTTTGCGATGTTGCCAAGCACCAATTCGATAAAGTTCGATAGCACCAATGGCGCTGAGGTGCGATGATCGTCTACAGATCGAGAGTTTCATTACTGGTTCAAATTCCATTGAAGGCTAAGTCCAAACTTATATAAAAGTCCTACTAAATGAATTATTATTTTTTTTTTAACTTCGAAAATCTGCTTGGATATTCTTCCCATTTCCCAAACAATACTCTTAGGTATTTTACAATGATAAATAAAGATATGTACTCTCAGTCTGAAAGAGTTTTCCTCCAAACTCTTACTTTGTTGATAAACCAGGCTATTGAGACATCTATTGTGTCTTTAACTCATATGCTTCAACATCTACTCGACATTATATATTAGATCTTTACTTGCTTCTAATAAAGTATCACACTATGTTTTGCCATATTTATCTTATTTACTTATTAGGATAGACAAATTTACATCATCATTCTTGAAGAATGAGGTATAAAACCTTAATTGCTATTTTGAAATGGATTTCAACTAATAATGCACAAAAATCTTCCTAGCAATTTTATACAAATTTGCATGTTTTCAATGTAGTTTAAATGATAATGACTTGCTGATAAGGGATATACATTCCTTAGAGTTAAGAGGTAATATAAATTTATTCTCCAATTTACGGTACACAAAATTGTTTTCATTTTTCAAATTTTCTATCTACTTTACATACGTTGAAAATTTTAAATTTCTTAAAATTAAAGTTATAAGAGTCCTAAGAGACTTGAAAATTTTATATACGCAAGATAAATTATAGATTTTGAGTATAATTTATATATGCTTATATGCCACTGTTAAATAAAGTAATTCTTAAGTATTTCTATAAACAATATTACTATTCTCAAAGTTATAAAAATAAGTAATAACTACAAATTGCGATAAGGGTTTTCCTTTCAATATTGTTTAAAGCGAACTATTATTTTTTTTTATCTTGATAAAGACTGCAATTCAGCCGTAATGACATCAATCAGTTATTTAAGTATAATACCAAAACGTATCATGAATAAAACAATACATATATTATAAAATCTCTTTCTTAAATTAGCTTTTAAAAGACATTGTATCGTATTCTTAACTGAAAAATAAAAGAATTTTGAAAATGGTATTAGTTTTCTTGATGAAAATGTTGAGTAGAATTACTCAAAGCTGATTACAAATGTAACTCTAAGAGTACCTACGTTCAAAGTTGGTTGGGGTTGCTAAGGTATGTTGTGAGTTTTCATTGTACGTTGCCATCTGTTACATGACGCGAAAGAAAAATTGACATTGATTCATCAGTCAGTTTTTACTTGTTCCGTAGCAAATAATGATCATTCTTTTGTGTTTTTGTTTTGTGTTCTTATCCATGAGACCAGAATTCATTCTAATTCTCTTGAAATTAAGAAACAGTTAAAATAATAAGTTACTTCTTCTGGTTAATCGGCTACAAAGAAGAGGGAAACAGTCTTATCAGACAAAAAAAGTTATAGCAAGAATTCTTTGGAGTTCGAGTAGCTCAACACGAAGAAAAATAATGACAAATGATTAACGGACAAATCTGTAATGAGTTAGTCTACATATTTGTCAAAATCTTCTTTTTCATAGTCTAATTCTAATTTATTACAATGCTTCCAAAAATAATAATAAGATATTGCAATTTTGTAAAAAAGAGTCGTTAAATGTTTACATATTTTGTCAAAAATAGAGATGTATTTCTTTTCAAGAAAATTAAATTTCATTTAATTGAAATATTCTTATACATTACTTAATTTTAAACAGAAAACAAAATATTTTGATATATGTTTTATAGTTCAATGCAAATGAAAGCAAAATCTACATATAATAAAAAATTTTCTTTCTTTCGTTCCATATTTAGCTTTCCTAAGAAATAAAAGATATTTAATAAATTCTTAGTGATTCTATACCCATTTCGTTTGGGACTAGGGAAAAACAAAGGCTTTCAAAAATTTCTTTCTTACACATGCTTTATATACTGCTGATCCTTTCATCCTTCAAAATGGTGAAACAATCCCATTACCAATCCTGAATCGAAATAAAACTCTTACGAATCCATCGTTTCAAGGTCACAATTTAAAGCAAGCTCTTCACTCTATCCTTACACTCCACTCCTTTTAAGTCCACCAACTCCCTCTTGCCATAAGTCTTCTAAGTGCTTCTCTCATATCCGATTTGATCCTCCATTGCCCAGATCGCTGATATCAATCTGACAGCGAGGGACAAGCCCTTGACTGAAATGAATTTATCATCCAGAATCACCTTCTGTTTAAAGGGGAGTCTCTGGTAGAAAATGGATTGATGCTTTCCGAATTCGAATGGAAATTGTGCGTTCGAATGAAATATCGGAAATTTTTCTTTCTATTCCGGCTTCCTCTTCACGAGAAGAAAATGTGTTTCGTCTCCTGGATTGGTATCGTGATTCACTGCGGTCGTTCGTTTTATTCTTCATTTTTTTTCTTCTCTTTTTAAAGAGAATTTCTTTATCCACCCCCTTATTCTGGTTCCCTTGAGATTGATTAGAAGACCACTTTCTAGCAATTGAAATTGTTTCTTGAAAGGTATGGATGTTATTAGGCAATTGTATTTTAATGCTTGATGGATAATTTAATATTGCAATGGCTCACATATTATAAGTGGGAAAGTATGTCAAGAAAATGATGAAACAATGGTAGACTTAGAGTAATTTAAATTTCTCTATTTTTTTCTTTTTAAGATCCCATAAATTGGTTCCAAGACTAGACATGCACGTAGGAAATTATTTTGGAACCTGGCCAGCTCGTATTATAATATGTAATCAATGATTTTCTCTTTCGGAATTTAGGCCAGATAGATCTTCAAGGACTTTTAAAGAATCTACGCTAATCATAGCTGCAGAAATCTTTATTTTATACAAATCTAAATAAATCTTAGGCCTCAAGTAAAGCATAAAAAGAATACTGCAATACACATATGATTTATTTATAAGCGATATTTTTAAAAAAAATGTATGAGACCTGACAAAAAAGGAAACTCATTATAAAATCTGACAAAAGTTTCAGGAAATATTACTCAAACTTTATTGTATGGAACTACAGTTAATTTCTTCAAGAGACAAGAATGTTTTCATGCTTTCTTTGAAGTATTTCTTTTTTGTTAGTTAAAAAGTTTTTGGGAAAGGAGGTGTTCAATGTAGCACAATTATGACTAAAAAGTGTTTTAAGAACTTTCCAAAAAATAAAAAAAATAATACAATTCAAATTTATTATATAGAAATTTGTAACATTTTTATTTCTTATTTTTCCAAAATAATATTTTAGAATATTATAAATTTTCGGACTTAAATTACGAAATCTAATAATTCCATAATTCAAAGTCCTTTAACTTTAAAAAATTTAAAAAAAGAAATCACATACTTGATAAATTTTAAATATTAAATTCCGATACAAATTTGTCTGATAGGATCATTCGCTCTAACTTTTCAATAGTTTTAAAAGTGAAAATGCTTTTTAATCGAATTAATTTTGTGCTTAAGAGAAAAAAAGATCATACTCAATGGGAAGTAGTATAATTTTACTGTAATCCTTTCTTTAAATAGAAGGAAAAATCCTCGCATAATATCTATTAAAGGAAATTTAAAATAATTTATAATTCCAATAATACTGTGAATTTAAAAAACTAGAAATATTTAAAATTACAGAAATAATATGATAGTGTGATTTAGAGTAGAGCTCTTGGGTTTGTTCAGTACACAGCGAGCGACTGTACTGAGGTGTGTCCGGATATTATCACGGGTTCACCATTCTTTGATCGGGATAATGAACTTAACTCCTCCACAGCATGTGATATACTGATTGCTCTTAGTGGGCGGTGGAACATTCAGGTTGTAAGAGGACTCTTACAACTATAGGAAGTTAAAGACTTAGTTTGACCTGTACCTTATTATTAAAGAGCATAAACCTAGAAACAACTATGATTAACACATACTAACATTAGAATGATCAACAATTACAACTACTAAGAAAGACCACAAGCGGTCATATTGAATGCCATTAGATATCGAAAGTAAATGTTTTATTTTTAACGTAAATATCATTATAAAAAGATAAAATAAAGTTGTTTTAACCAATTTAAATACATGCAAAAATTTTTGTAGTAAAGTCTTATAATGAATAAAATAAAATACTTTAAAAAAAGAGCATTGTATTATTTTTAAACATTTATTTCTCATTGTAGGATTTAATACATGATTTCCAACAGTATTGTTTAATGCACCGCTGTTATGACATTTTCCTCAATTGGGCTTAACACATGATTAACACTTATCTTTGATTTTATTTCGGCATTAGTGTCATTGAAGATATTTATTACTCAAGGTCTAATAAGAGTGAGGAAGGCATGCAATACGTTTCTCTGAGAAACGCTATGATTACCATAGTTCATTCGGAAAGTTCAAATAATGGGTGAACTGGAAATCTTGAGTTGCGTGCTTTTAATAAAATCCAATAATTTATATTTGAAATATCTAGAACACTTTTTAAAAACAAAAATCGGCTAGTTGCAGATGATCATATTGCTTACTACTGAATCAATTGACTGAGTACATAACTTAATATGTACTGAAGTTTTAAGCAATTACCGTACATGTGAGTTTATTCGGATAATCAAGTATCTTAACCTTTCTACGTATGGTACTCAAGACGCAGGCATTTGCTTTCATTACACAGATAAAAAAAAATAAGATTATTTTAACCATTCATTAAAACTTTGGATATGAATTGCATCTTCGCAAATCTGTAGCAACGCCTTGCTTTAACTAGACGAATTGCATCAACGATAGAAGTTCTCTTTGCCTATAAAATATCCGTAAGTTTCTGAGATGTAAATCAATTAGTTATTATATCAATTCTTCCTTTAAAAAAAGAAATGAATCTATTAGTTTACTAATGATATATTCAGTAAGCTGCCCACTTTTGTTCTAATAAAGGATATTATAAATAAATAAATTTATAAATTAAATTAGATGAATTTGTTTCTAATTAGAAATAATTTGATAAATTATCTTCCTACATAAGCCGCGTCGAATTAATTGGTATAACATTAAACCGTAAGAAATGTAAATTTTATTTATGAAATAGCTAACTTTAACACTGGAGTACCTAAATACTGAAGGACCCGATGTTTTCGACCATAAGTCGTTAAAGTCTAGAAAAGCCAATTGCTTATCTTGAGCAAACTAATGTAAAGAAATTATTCAATTCTTTCAGCTTTATTTAGCCATGAGCATATTCAATCTTACATTTTTGAATAAGCTTCAATATGGATTCGGAAAACAACAAACACCAACAAGAAGCTTATTTTCCTCTAATAATTTTCTTAGCATATGAAACAGATCCGGTATTAATTTTCGATACTTCTTGGGACATATCTCCAATACGTAATTCAGCTTTCCAAAAGAATTTGTTATTGAATTGCATGTGGAGTTCGAAATATGTCAGAAGAGCCAAAAATACGTTGCTTGAAAATTCCGTCAACCATTTTTCTTCTTCTGAGGAATATGAGCTTTCTTCGGAAATTTTGCTTGAAATTTTAATCACTTTTTACATCATTATCAGTGCAGTTTTCATCAGGTTGATAATAAGAGCTACACACTCATTAATAATTGGTTCTTTTGAAAGTGAGATAATGAAAAATAGCTGGTAGTCATGGGTAATTGTCACAGCTAGAGACATTGTTTCTGACACACACTAACCTACAATGGCTCAATAAGAAAGTGCATGTCCGATTATTATAAAAATTGAAAAACCAAGGAAAAAAAAGGGTATTTTAAAGGCTGGCTACGCAAATCGCTGTGGAGGTCTTTTTTGTGGAGGTCTCATGGATGTTTCAGGAGGAACATTAATTTGTACGCTTGTTATACAACATTGAAAAAATATAGAACAAAAAAAACCCATTTAAAAACCATAGAAACATAAGGAAAGTGACAAAAAATTTAAGTTAGCTGACATAGACATTCTCTTTAAAGTAGCTTAACCATGAAAGTAGCCTTTCGATCTCTGGTCTTTTTATGATAAGGCAAAATCACAAAAATAGCGACACTAGAAAAAGTTACAGCTAAAATGAAATTAAACTAATCCACATAGTATGCAATGGATTATAAGGTGTAAAATAACATAAAATAAGGGACAATTATGCTTTAGAAATAAACACATGTAAAAAATTAGCAAATTGAAAGTGCCAGTTTTGAATACCAATTTCTTTTTAATATGAAGTATATTCATTCTTAGAAGCAGTTAACACTTAAAGCTATGTGTGATACTTTCAATTTTATGATCTATGACTTCGCTGGAAGTGAGAGCCATTGCTCTTGAAAAGCAGTTGTAACTACACATTAAAAATACACAGTCTGAAGAAAAGAATTGAGAACAACAGCTCATCTTCCTAAGGTATCCTAATCATTTGAATAGGATTTAAGTTCAGTGACCGAGCTGGCTGTTCCTTGCATTGAATTGGTTGGTGTTGTAGATAATTTTCCACGTTGCCACACCGAAGCTGTCTAGAATAGCCGTCCTGTCGCAGGAAATCATTACCTATTGCACCAACATATGGGTGAACACAAGTAGCAAGGAGGCCATCTCTACAGATATAATCATTTACGGTTCTACATGAAAAGCCATGTAGACCTCCGCATAAACTCAAAGAAATATCACCCTCTAATCACTGACACAATATAAAAGAAAATATAATATTAAACAATATTCAAGAATACATATTAAACACAAATAATTAAAAAATGAAACCAGTAATTTAAAAAAATACAACAAAAATCAAAATTCCAAAGGCCTTATCAATACGTACAAAGCATACCTGAAAAAAGCAATTAAGGAAGTAATGAAAGAAATGGAGATAAACTTAGTATAAATGCTGTATTTACTTGGAACTAAATAATAGCATATTTATGCTAGTATTACGGATCCAACCATCACACTCTACCAACTTCTATGTAACAAAAGTATATAAAAACAAATATGAGTTGATATCCCAATCCAAAACAGTCATTTAACTAAAGAACTAAAATAAAGAGGAAACAAAAGAGACAAAATTCATTTAAACAAAAGAAAAAGTAAAAATATGCATAGTTAAGAATTATCTATGCATATTTTTATATTTTATTAACTGATTTTAGCAAATAGAGTTGTAGGCTTTATACGTGAGAGAACCACATGTTATATTTTTACACAATCCTTCTAATACAAGGGTTGTATGTACCGAAAATGATTTTAACCACTAAACTACAAGGCCTAATTGAATAAATTAACGAAAAAAATAGTATATACATATTTTATTAATTTTCAAATTCTATTAATAGTCCGTTACACGAAGAGAAATAGTTATTGGATATTTTTACAGAAATAAATAAACGTTCTTATTAATAAATTTAAAATTCACTAAACACTTGAATTGTTTTTGAAAATAAAACACACACACACATATATATATATGATGGATTTTTACATTTTGAGACACTTTCCAACTCTAGACGGCGCCACTTGCTCTTCTGGTTAAAAGCGCAAGCACGAAAGAGCAATCACGTCAAGCGTAAGCACAGCAAGCGCAAGCTAGACGGAAGAGTGTGACCAACAGAGAAAGACAGGAATCGCCACAGGAGAACTGAAAATTTCAATCCTGAAAGTAGATACACTGAGATTCATCCGAATAAAGAATTTGAAAAACGAATACCTAGAAAATGTTTCATTTATAATTCTCCTAAGCCTTTACGCAAGAATTGTCCTGAAGTAAAGAAAGAGTCGGAACCTGAGAAACCAATGGACTTTGAAGTACAAACCTATTTTGTTTTCTCGCAAAAAGGGCTACCTCGAAAAGATATTACCCTTGGATACAAAACCATTTCCGCTCTGTTAGATACTGAAAGTTCAGTTAGTCTCATCCTTGAAGACGTAAGTACAAAGATTGCCGACCAGCAAAAGTTTTCTAAGAAATGTATATTCTATCCTGAATAGGTAAATCGCATGTGTTGACGAAAGATACTTTTAAACGTGATCTCGTCATAGATGAAGACCATTATTCCTTAACATGGCTTGTTGTGCCGACTAAACATCTAAACTTTGAAGCTATTATAGGCACAGACATTTTGGAACAAGCTTATTTAAAGTTTACCGAAGAGGGTGTCGAGTTTCACAAATCTGATGTAAAAAAATTATCAAGATCAGAAAGAAAGCATTCGCCCTGAAGCAAAAGGAAGTATTCAAGAAATTAAGTCTGAGAACCAAAGAACATATAATAAGAAGAGAAAAAAAGACTTTCCAGTACCAGATTGATGATTTAGTAGCGTTCCAACGTACACAATTTGGTGTAGGCCTGAAACTCAGACCTAAATTTTTTCCGTCCATATCGAGTTGCTAAAATTAAGCCCAGAGATCGACATGTGATAGAGAAAGTAGGCGACCAAGCAGACCCGATTGTAACTACCACCTCTGCTGATCTAATGAAATACTTTTCCCCGGGATAGATAAAATTCGACAGCCTTATGTTCTCAATAGCGAATCCTTTTGATTTTCTTTAAAAATTTTCTTTTGTAATATTTATATTTCGCAGTTTTTATAGCTATAAACTTGTGTTCGAACAGATTGTAAGGTCATCACCAGATGTTGCTGAGGTCATCGATGCTTAGGATTGGCCGAGCTGTAGGGTTTTATCATTTTGAGACACTTTCCAACTCTAGACGGCGCCACTTGTTCTTCTGGTTAAAAGAGCAATCACGAGATTGCAATCACAGCAAGCACAGCAAGCTCAAGCTAGACGGAAGAGTGCGACCAACAGAGAAAGACTTGTTATCTGATAGTTCTTTAATTGTATAATCAATAGTTCTATTTTAATTTAGTAAATGCTGTACAATAATATATAG
>BMAW01010923.1:0-33836 GCA_019974015.1 Nephila pilipes | reverse complement strand
TGACTACTTTCTAACAGTTGCTCTATTCCCTGTACTGCGTTCTTATGACTTCCGCTATATCTCCTTAATATCACCTTCGTTTCCTCTCATTCCATATCTTATTCAATACATTTTATATATAGAAGGATAATTTTAATATATCATGGTTCTGTTACAAAATAAGTTTCCATTATCAAATATCGTTGCCAAGCTATTCCAGAGATCAGTTATAGGAAAAACTCGTTATGATATATAAGTGTTTACCATCTTATAAGAATTATTACGCGAAAGTTTTGACTTTGTTATCTTCCTTGTAGAGAAACCATTCCAAATGGAAAGACAGTTTTACAATGTTAAAAAATCGCCCTTAAATAAACGTGTTGTATGAGTCAGTAGGTGTGAACTTGACGATAGACATGGCCACAAATTTCATCGCCAATTTTGACCAAGTCTCGAAATTTGACAACAGATGGTCCTAGACAAATCGAGAAGATTCTAAGCATTCTTTTCAGGGTATATATATCAGGCAGCGTGTGTATCCGTTAGACTGTACGTTTGTGTATGTGGAAGATTTGTGTTAATGAGATTTTGTAATTTGAATTGCTGTGTTCCTAGATTTTTCAAGTAATTTGAATCGGTGCTATCCTATATTTTTATGCGATATGTTAATTGCTTTCTGGTAAAAGGAAATATATAATGCTCCTGGAAATTATCAAATTAAACTTGTTTTTGCTCGAAAAAAAAAGAACATGGTTTTTATTTGCCTGAAACTTTCTTGCATTTGAAAATGATTCTATTAATAAGTTAATTTTTCTAAGTAACTTTTAGTTAAATTTTTTTAATGAATTAAAATATTTCTCAAAACTATTATTTAAACTTGTTTTATTAATAGTAATTATTCAAGATCCTTTACAACTTATAACTAAAAAAATAAATGTTTGAGTCCTTCAAAATAAAAAAATAAAGATTGAATCATTTTTGGAACAAAGCACTGGTAACATAGTGCTAAATGTAGAGAATCTGATTGCGTTAATTTCAGAAAGATTTTTCTTACATGCAAACAATTTAAGAATTAAATGTTTAATAACCACTATAACAAATATTTGCCTATACACAGGGTCTGCCACCGCATGGCGTTGTAAAAATGATCGAAGTCACGTTATTTAAGCACATGTTAGCTTATGGATCACGACGCATAACTCTCATAACAAAGATTGTTCAAGACCTATACCATAAATTTAGGATAAACTGCTCTAAAGTTTAGAAATTCCGAACAGTTTTTTTATTATGGTAATTAAACTATATTTATTTTTAGCTTATTTTTGAAGTAAAAATATTAATTTTGTGATATTACTGTCGATAAATATAATTACAGGGACTCAGTTTTTGATATTAATTTAAGCTTAATGTCTATATAATTATATATAATTTGCGATTGTGAATGGTGATTATTGTTTTTTTTCTATTTACTGAGACTTTAAAATGTCTTACAATTTCTATTTTTTTAATATTTTGCTGTTAAAAAATAGAGAACTCTTCGCGAATTGTATTATTTTTGAGAACTTGATAAATAGAATACCAGAAAATTAAATTTTAAAATTGTAAATAAACTTACCACGTACTGGAGAAAAGTATCTGTATGTGCTTTTATCTCAAAATGTGGTTTTATGGGATTGCAATACACTTTTCTCAAAATCTACTTTATCCACATAGTGCTGATATTTCCGCATAAAAAAAGTGGTTATTTCCGATACAAGGAACATTTGCAAACAGAAACCGTCAAAACATTTTCTACAAGCATTCACAAATACTAGGTTATACGCAATAATTGTATTAAAATTAAGGAAATTTTGAAAAAAAAAGTTTTAGTTTTTAAAATTTTTTATTGAATTCAAATTGTTTAACTATAATTATGTTCAGTGTATGGAATATTATGTTTATAAGTACTCCATGGAAATTCTCAAAGTTATAAATGCAGGGAATTCTACTCTTGATGTAACTAAAGGTATGTGCACGCTTTACGAATGTAGATACAGTCATTGAATATTGATTGATAAGACATAATTATTTATGTATATAAATGTAATTATCTTTACATATGCAGAAATATATGCATACAGATACCTAAATTTTAAAATATGACTTCTGTTGTTTTTAATTTTAAACAATGGGTCTTTTTAATCTTGACATAAAATAAGCTCATTTTTTCGTCAGTGGCCTCGAATGAATAATTCTTTAAAATTTTTTTACTTTAATAAATTCTTCTTCCGAAACTCATTTATAAATTCCGGTTTCGTAAACATAAATAAGTATATATATATATACATAGGCTTTTTTCTGTTTATGGGTACACCTCCGTATGTGCACCTCATGTAGCCCTAAGCTCATCCAGCCTGTATTCAATTTCCTACCAGGTACGCTGTAATATCTCATCTGTGACAGTGGTAAAGGCATCTGTAATTCAACTTTTTAAGTCAGCAAAGTCAGTAAACTTTGTCCGGTAAACAACATTCTTCAAATAACCCACAGAAAGAAGTCGAGGGGTATGATTTCTGGAGACCTTAGTGGCTATGGAATTGGGTCACCCCGTCCAATATATCGGTTAAAAAAGGTTTCAACTAGGTGATCACGGACTGCACTTGACCATTATGTTAGAGCACCATCCTTCTTGAATCCAACATTGGGATGCAAATCCTTTTAACTGAGGAAAAGAAAAGAGTGGAAGTATGTCCAGGTAGATGCAACCATTACCTGTGTTTTCAGTTACGGCGATTACGAAAAAAGGTACGGCGATTCAGTCGCTCATCAGACTACACCAGACATTAAACTTTGGTTTGTTTCTTTAAATCTGTAGTATTTCCTGAGGAATTTCTGTACCTCAAATTCGTACGTTATGACGGTTTAAATGGCAAGGCACATGAAATATTGACTCATCCCTAAAGCGCATCTGTTTCAAGAATCCTTCATCTTTATCTATATGGTCTAACATCTTTATGGAAAACTCCGCACGTTTTAGTTTGCACGTTTAGATAAACTTCATTCATTCCTAAACTGATATTTTGTGAATTCCCCCCTTAGACAAAAAGATTGTTCAACTATAGAGTTTTGGAAACAGGTTCCAGAACAAAAGCCTCTTAAAAGATTATGCGCGAATTTTCTTACATATCGTCATTTCTATCGTGGATTTCCAAAGGATTTTGCTCTTATAATAATTGAGAGAAGATCATACCTCCTGAAATCTGCGATAGAAATGACGATGTGTTAAAAAACTCACACTTTATGCTTTTCATTACAGCTCCGTTTAACGGTTCGCTGTTTTCTCTCCGCCTATGCATTGTAGGGTGAAAATAGCTTTAGATGTTTTCCATCACTCCTTAAATATTTGCCTATGAGCACCGAAACTCTCTGTATGCACCCCTACTACATTTGTCTTGAATCATCTATCGCCATATTTGTGAATGTTCATCCCTATCTCTATTCAATGTTACTTCCAGGCGTATTCTCTCCTTGACAGTAAAACCATCTTTCCAGCTACGATAATCGTTCTGCAAGGAAGAAAAAAGAAGTCCGAACTTCTTACGTAACAATATTAATATTTATTTGATTTGAAGGCGTTAAGAGATATACGAGATTTAAAAGCTGAGAGTTAAATTTCAAAATTTGTTCCCAATTTATGTGATGCAAATTGCTCTTTTTTTTCAGAATAAGATAAATATTGCATAGAACTCTTCTAAAATCATTTATTCACGCATATTACTCTAAATTCATTTATGTTATACGATAAAATCTAATTTAATAACAAAATCGTGAAGCACCTTTGGAATCCCTTTCAAGAACAAGCTTTGAAATGTTTAGGTCCTAAAAGCCATTTAAACTAATGGAAAAAGGAGTACAATGAATTTTAACGAAAAAGGCGAGATATTAAATTTTTATTCTATTATAAATAATAATAAGTCTCATGTAGGTGAGAAATGGGGGACGAGAATATTTGGAGATTTTACACTAAACTAAATGGCAATTTCGGGTAATGTATTATGAGATGGAGAGATGGTCATACAAAAACAATTTTTAGCTTTAACTTATTTTTCTTCATTTGCAATGAAATTTTTACATTTATCTTCTCTTAAATCCATTTAGTTTTTATTTTGTCGTGGGAAAAATATGGAGGAAAGTGGAATAAATATATTTATTTAATCGTAAACTGTATTACATATGTTAATCGGTGTTAAAATTCAAATAATTTCAAAACTTGTTCTGTGTTTAACAATTATTTTAAACATAAAAAGCGATACAACGAAAATTATAATTCGAAAAAATAAGAATTTAAAATAACAAAGAAAATATCTTTAATGCTATGTGATAAAAGTAATATAAAGCTATTATTTAAGATATTTTCAAATTACGTTTAACAACAAATATCGCTTTTATAAGAAATACATGTATCGTGTTATGTATAGATGTCAATGCTTTTATTTTGAGCTTATCCTTAATCATATTTACCTTAGAGGTTAAAGATTCCGTTTTTTTTTAAAGACTGATCTATTAAATATTAAATTAATAGTTATCTTGTCTGACGTTACGTAATGGAACAGTTAAACAACATTTTATCTTTGAATATATGTTTACTTTCAAAAACTCATTTTTCTTTGGCATTATTTACAACACTTGTTCTAACAGAATAATTTTTGAGCATTTTTCATTAATTGCATCTTTTTTTAAATTTTTGTTCACACTTTTTCTTCCAAAACTGCATTGTCTGTTACCGTACGGTAATATTAAAGATATTTTTAACTTTACTTAGTTGTTAATTTTTTTACAATAGTAACTACCGTAAAAAATATTTTAATGCACGCTTCATGTCCCAAGGGTAATTCTGTATCACTTGAAATTGAACTTTTAAGTAAAAAAAAAAAAAAAAAACCACTTGTAGAATTTACTGCACATATCTTCAAGAATAATATGCTAATTACTGGAAGTCATCAGGTGACGCCGATATAACGTCATATTGACGAGAGTGTGAGAGTGGTGTATATAAGGATAGCAAAGAAGTAAAATTGTTCTCAGGCGTTCTGTGAGCCGTTTAGTGCCACAACCAAATAGATATGACACTGAGGACGTACGTAGATGTTTTTTTTTACGTAATAGAATTATCAGCTACCTCTGGAATGTAGGCGTAATCAGATGGAAGTATTCGACAAACTCTGAATCGCCTAAATTGTCATCTGTAAGCTTTGGCAACGATTCCAAAATAATGGAAAATGTCAGTAGATGTTATAGTACAGGTCGCTCCTGACTTACAACGCCGAATGACGACCGGTATTATGCAGTAACTGCAAAAAGAAGCGGACCTTTTTCGTCAGGGATCTTCAACTATGGGTACGACAATTTCAAGCCAAAACCGCGTATAGACGTTTGGGATATATTGATCTATATGCTCTCAGGCTTATCAGATGTGTTCCGAGCACGCAATCACTGCCGTTAGGGGTTAACCTGAGGTAGAGAACATGCAATGTGGACATTATCACAATGGGCTTGTGTGTTGCTTTTCAACAAGTCCAGTTTAGCTTGCAATTTTAATCACGTCGGAATTTCATATGGAGAACACCAGATACCCATTACCACCAAGAAAACATCATTGAATGATACCGTTGAGATGGTACAGGATTGCTCGTTTACGGTAGAATTATATTGAGCTCCAGAACAGCTCTACATGTTCAAATTGGAACCATGACAAGCCAAATTTATCGAAACACCAATCTAGAACAACATGTACCTTTTCTTAGGGGTGCCATGGGCACGAAATTTGTGTTTATGGATGACAACATCCGTCCTCACCATGCAAACATTTTAACGAATGCCTTCAATCTGAGGATATCACCCGTATGACTAACATGTTCACCTGACTTGAATCCGATAGATCATATGTGGGACATGATTGACAGACGAGTTGCATCCCGCCAGCCATCTCCTACATGTGTACCGGAACTTCGGAAAGAATTGCTGGCTGAGGGGAGTAATCTTCTCCAAGATCAGCTATATAATTTGATAGTCAGAATGCCTATGCGTTGAGCGGACTGTATTTCATCGACAGGGAGACATATAAGATACTAAACATCGTACCAATTACTATTGACAGGTTTTGTAATGGAGATACTTTTTGTAATTCGCTGCGTAGCAAAAATCGTATTTTTACTGAATGGCATCATACATACATCATCTTTCTTGTTCTTTATATCTTTTTTTAATACACAGGCTTACGAATAAGTCACGTTTATTTTTGTTTTGTTTCTGAACCTTTATTTGCCGAAGCGAGCATTTTTCTTAATTTATGGACAAGAGTATGGGCACGTACTTGTACATACTTATTAATAGTAATTTTTAGTTCTCCCCCCGTCACCTGGTTTGGCTTAAAAATAATTTAAAATTGTACGTTTCTATACTTGTTTTTAAATTTGATATTTTTCTCTCAATTTTATAACTTGTTTCTAAAATTTTAAAGTTTTCTTTTTTTCTCTCTCCTCCCCTTCCTCATTTTTCTATTAGTCCATTTATTATTAGAAACATGTTTCTGATTTATTTTCGAAGTTATTGAGATAAGTAGAATTTTTTCAATTATTCTTTGGTTGAAGACGTGTGGCCGCAGTAACTTTGTAATAATGGTCGCGGAAACGGAAATTAGGAAACTCGCATCAAATATCTCTGAAGAACCTTAAGGGTGAACATAGAAACTTCTGGGGTTCCTCGTGGTGATAAATATAGTGGTCTGTCTAAAAACGTCGTAATGTATTTGTTGCCGTTCGCTAGTTTGCTGAAGAGACATTCTTTATACTTACATAAAAATTGTATTTATGAGTGAATTAAGTGCAGCTCCGGATTTGAGGTTGATTTATCCTCTTCTGAGCATAATTTTTTGAATTTTCGTGACTTAAAGCTGTCCCAAGTGTTCCATGTTTTTTCTTCCTCCCCTCCAGTATTTTTCCTAATTTATGCAATTACTTAAAAAGCTATATAAAGAAAAAAAATTGATAATTTAATTTAATTTAATTCAAAGTAGCCATTTTTTAGAGAATTTTTTAGAATCTGTAATGGGTGCAACAGTTTGTGTGTACATGTATGTGAGTGTGCATGGAGGATTCTTGGATGGGGATGCAAGAAAAGGAACAAAGCCAGCGGAATGTATGGGAACTGAAAAAGTTTGAGAACCGCTAGCATAGAGGACACATGTAGCTTTCTGGTTCAGAATGAGTCCGAGTGAAAATAGAGGTTTATGGCGTAACAGCTAAATCTGATTAAGATGTGCCAAGCAATGTGTACCTATACTTTAGATGTTGGAAGAAATAGAGAAAAAAAAAGATTACAGGTTGACAAGAAGAAATATCGAAAATTTTGAAGGATCGCTAAGATATCCAAAGGACTCGTCACCCGTGTTCATAAAAGACAGTAATCCCATGAGAAAGAAAAAGATCATTAAGGTTTATCGGGATCAAGATACCTATACCAACCTGAAGACGGTAAGCTCCAGAAGGCATTTTTCAGGTACAACAAAATTTGTGCAAATCGAGTAACAAATGAAAAAAAAATTAAACTATGACTGGCTTTATTTTTCAATTATGCCTCGCATTTGATTCTTGCTATTTGTTAAGATTCTGGTCATATGATCCTTGTATACCTGAAATTTAACCGAAGACACACCGGTTAGCATTTGTGCTGCTTTCAACAAAGAAATGTGGAAGCACAGATGGTGGCTAATTTGGGAAACTCCACTTAAAACATTTTTTGGTTTTAAGAACATGAACAATGCTTTGTTTCATGACTTTATTTTATAATTTTGAGTAAATGCGGAATTTCCCATTAGATCTTGAGGCATGTTTGGGGAAAAAAAAGGGTGAACATTTTCTGACATATTTGGGAATCGTTTAAGAATTTTTTTTCTTGAAGACATCTCAAACAAATATCTAGTGTTAATGAAAGACACCGAAATCTTGACATTTGATAATCGAGGTATAGGCACAATAGTTCTTGTTTTCAAACTTAGAAATAATACACAATGATTTAGCTAATTTTAATTAATAAGGTAATTATTTTCTCTATAATGGTGGTTATTCATGGATTGATTTGTGATTTTTTTTCTTTTGTACAAGAACCACATTAGTTTAAATTGGGATAAAGAAGGTATGCTATATTTTATGCACTTTACAATAGAACTATTTCTAAACAAAGATTAGGATTAAATACAGAAATATAGACTTTAAAAGTATAAAAAAAATATAAGTAAAAAATAAATACCAGGCTTGATTGAAAAATAAAGCTGTAATTCTAGCTGTATCTAAAAGCTACAGGTGTTTTCTATGAAATGCATTTGTTTCCTTTGTTCCCAGGTATTGCTGGTGTGCTGAGAACTGAACATGAGAACTCACATGAAATTTTTGCCTCTTTCCAATGAGGAATGAGCACCTTAAGCTACAACACTTTCATTCTGACGACGAGATTTATGCTGTGATTAAGGCCAAGTGTCGATAACAACCACCAGAATTCTTTTGTGATAGGTTTGACCGTCTATTCAAGCGTTGGTGCAAGTGTGTAAAAAGTGATAGAGACCATATCAAAAAGTAAATAATACATTGCATTAAAAATATGCAGGGTGTTTCGAAACTTATGGGCAAAAATTTAAGAAATGATAGAAAACATCTAAGCAAGCAGTTTTCACCCTACGACGCAATGCGGAAAGCAAGCGGTGATTCAATAGAATTAATGGGAAGTATTGGGAAGCATAGAGCGTGAATTTTCTTACACATCGTCATTTCTACCGTGGATTTTAAGAGTAATGGTGACGTACAACAAGGTCATACTGTCATTGGTTTGGTGTGGAAGTTAGGAGACGGATGTGCCATCTCAGGTGTCACCCTCGTCTCTTGAACGAGGTTCGAAATTACGAGGTTCGTCGACATTAGCCTTCGAGTTGCTTCTTGTGTGATATTTATTGAAACCAAACCAAATTAAGCTATTAATGGATTTTCTTCTACTTACGTTGTAACTATGTTTGGTTCAAAATTTTAAAAGCTTTTTTCTCACGTTTAAAGTGCTAAATTAAGCTGAAATTTTCTATTCACGATTGTTTTAGATGACAATAGAATAATTTAAATTAGTTAATAAAAATTAATTGATAGAAACTAATTATTTGAAGAATAAAATTTCACACTAATTTTCTCGAAAAGTACCCAAACACGTCGCCAAGATGAAGGGATAATAGATCTACATCTCTGCAAATCCATCTATTCCTTTACAAAGGAAGCGTTGCAGAAAAGTATTAACTCATCCTCGTAACATTGCTTCCCATCTTCCAGACAGATAAATGTTATTTAAAACGAATGTTATTTAATTAAGGTATAAAAGATTATGTTACGTAAAGTATTAGTTAACGAAAAAGAAACACAAAGTCGATAGTTAATCTTTTTCGACTCCGACGACTATTGTTATTTGAATCTTCATCACATATTTATAGCGCAAGTGGACATCCCTCAACGAATTTTTTTAATTTTATTTAAGTGTTTATTTAGTTCAACTTATTGAAGTTCCGAAAGAAATTATATTTGATTCGCTACTTTTGTCTTTTAAAAAGAATAAGATTCAAAGAAGGAACGCTATTTTTCAAGCTTTTGAAATTAAAAAAGGAATTAATGAATGAAGTTGACCACCATATATTCCTTAATATTTTAAAATTGAATAATTTTTTCATCCTTGGTGTGGTTTAGAGTTATGTTGTTAGATATTTCCGTATTTTTTTGGGTGACTAACCTTAGATCTCTTTTTAGAACAGACTTATTTTATTTGTAGAGACCTTATTGCAGATAATTCAAATGATGATTTGGAATACATCGCTGAGATACATTTCTTCTCTTTTCATTGATCGCTTCATATCCTTGTATAGCCACTTGTGACCTCAAAATTAGAAAATGTTAAGCAAATTTTCGCTATGATTCAAGTTTTCAAATTTTTTTAATTAACGTTCTTCTAGAATTATCGTTTCTTGGAAGAGGAATAAAACATTGGCGCATAATCCAATGAGTAAAAAAATAAGAATTCAACCAAATTCCTTGAAATAAATTTTCGTTTCTGTTTCTTATTTTCAAAAAAGAAAAAAATATTATGTTCTTCTTGCAGTATCATTTCTTGGGATAGAAATAAAATCATCCCGCATAATCGTTTAAGCATAAAGAAGAAGAGAATGTAACTGAATTTCTCGAATGAGATAAAACATTTACAGGAATTTTTGATACCTTATCATTTATATCTTATTTTTCTTTTTTTAAAAAACTTTTATTTAATGTTCTTCTAGCTGTACTATTTCTTGGTATAAAAATAAAATCATCTTGCACAATCGTTTAAGCCAAGAATAAGAGAGAATGCTACTGAATTTCTCAAATAAGATGAACTTTTTCAAGGAATTTTTGGTTTCTTTGTCTGATTTTTTTTAAAAAAGACTTTTACTTACTATTCCTTGAGCAATAAGCTTTCTTTTCATGGGAAAAAAAAATCTCGCATAATCATGGAAACTACGAATAAAAGAATAAAACTAAAATACATAAATAAGGAGGGAATTTTTCAAAGAATTTTAAGTTTCTATGCATCATTTTCAAAACATTTCTCATCGGTCTTTTCCCATTATTCTTTCTTGTAATTGAGGTAAAAGCATCCTGCACGATTGTTTAAGCAAAGAATAAGAATGTAACTGAATCCCACAAATAAGGTACGTCAAGAATTTATACTCAATTCACATTCTTTCTTTAATTCAAAGTTTTGGAATTCTTTTCTTTGTGCATCAAATTTTTTGCGCCTCTGTTGAGGATATTGCAGTGACACTGCAAAAATGACATTCATTTTACTTTGTAATATGGAATTGAATAATGATGATACTTTACACAAAAACCTGTACCATTAAAAAAAACTCTCCTTTACCTCGAAACAGCAGTCAAAACTCCGCTTCCATGTGTAACTGTCAGGAAACTAAGCATTTTTGTCCTGAAATATTTCAATATTTATCTTATCAGAGGTCCTTATTGAATTTTTTCTTCATCCTCTTAATATTTCTTAACAATTTCTCTTTCATACACGTCAAGCTATGTTCAAACCTTCAGTTATATAGTCGATTTGATGTTCGGGTGACCCTGTAAAAGAATAAAATTGTTATTACCAATTGTTATAAATAAAATATTAACACGCCATTCATATAAAATTTACATAAAAGAAAACGAAACTTACCTTTTTTACTGTAGAACATTTGAAACTCGTATATCTTATACACAAACAATAAGGAATTTCTTATTCTGTATCGTGAATTCTCCTTTTTTTTCTTCTTTCACTAAAATTCTTTTCCACTGTTACCTTTATATGACAGCTACACTTTTCTGTATATAAACAGGAAGTTTTTGTAATGAATAAACATTTTTCTTAATTAAAAAAACCGATTATATGTATTTATTGATTTGTCTTTCTGCTTTCGAATTGTGATTTCTGAAACTCGAATATTTTAATAAATTTCTTGCATCGTGGACGGGGCAGTGAGTTTTCGAATCATAATCTTTTTCAATGCCGGAGATCTAAATAAAGATTCATCAGTCAGGTAAAGTAAGGCAATCACAGATATTTTAATATTCAGTGAATATCTTCTGGCAACAAGAAACAAAATTGATTTTAATGTAGGAGTGATATCTTCAAAATATTTTCTACAAATGATTATTTCAAATTGAATGAAATTCAGCCATATTTTAATGATTATCTCTGTGATGTACCTCTTCCTTTTCGATAGTAATGTTCAAATTTATATGAGTATATAACCTACTGTTTATGCTCTAAATTAAGAATTGAGTGTTTGGAGATATTTTCGTCTGTACACCTTTGCCCTCCTAAAACAGTTCCTAAGTGTTCTTTTGGATTTCTTCTTTGATGCGAAATTAATGTCAGCATTTGTTAGAAATTGTGAGTAAAAATAAGTTTAATTTTTTCGAATAATTTTTCTACCAGTAGGAAACCGTTGAAAAAGTCAATATTTGATTTTCCTTTTTCTGTATCTCAGTTGTTCTATAACATGTGTTCTTCCTAGACAACTTGCTCTATTTGCAAATCTTAGGAACTTTCGAATGTGCTGATTTTACTAAGATGAATCTATAAAATATTTAAAACTATATTTATTTTTTGTTACTCAAGAAATATTGAAGACATTTTATGTAAAATTCTGAATGAGTAAAAGTAACACTTACCCTTGTTTCCACAGATATAGTCAAATCTCACACACATTTCGGAGGTACTTCAAGGAATTCCAAATATTTCCCTTAATGTCTTTAATTTTTAATTTTATTACGCATATTAACTGAATTCTCATTTTCTCTTCAACTTAACATTTCTCAATGAGTTAACTTTGATGTTTGCCGAGTGCTGTGTTTACATGAAACTGTTGCATCCAGTATACTGAAAAATGCTGAATGCTCTCAAATGACTTTGAAAAAAAAAAGATAATACATTTAGTTTGGTGAATTAGTCAAAGTAAGAACAAATTTTTATGTAAAATTCTGCATTAGGAATTCAAATTACTTTTATTTCGATAGTCTATTCGAAATTCACAAATATCACTCACAGCGAAAGCTTGATAAGTTTTCCAAGCGCATGTCTTCATTATTCGATAAAGAATTCTGATTATTCATTAAGCAGCTGTGTATCTGTAGCAATTAGGAAACTCCTTCACAGACATATTTGTTCCTCTACTTTTTCAGTGATTTAGTTTCTTGATGATCTTTTAATTTCAAAAGTTAAATAATAAAGTCAAATCTCCTTCAAAATTTGTAGAATCATTAAAAATCGCTTTCAAAGGATCTTTATAAACCTTTCTGTTCCTTCACCATTACCAATTTCCTTTTCCCTCAGAATGCAGATTAAATTTCTTTTTTAGTTTCCTCTCCAGAGATTCTTTTTCACAATTTGATTATTAGTTCATTTCTTATGTAGTCCTGCCACCACCTAAAACTTATCCTGTCCATCCTTTTTAAATTGTCCATGAAAATCCATAAGCATTTATTTTTTTTTAAGAATCATATCCGCCGAAAGTATTACATTTTATTGTAAAATTTAAATATTTTTTATTTACATCTTTTTTTATGACCATTTTTTTAAGAATATATTTTACTTGTTTTGTTTCAGCAGTTTCTTTCTCTTTGGTACATTTCTTTTACTCCGCATTTTCCATCAATGCATTTAATTTCTCACATATAAATTTTAATCCTACATCGATTTGACTTCAAATTTTCAAGGAATATTTTATATGTCGTCATTTCATTCCTTTTTCCATTATTTCTTGCTCAGTATAAAAAGTAAATAAATTTCTTTTAATTTCTTTCACAGAATGGAAAAAAATATCCTGAAGTGAATTGCATTTTACTTTTAAAGTTCTTTTTACGAAATGTATTTCTCACTCTGGTAGGATACTGCGTGGCTCTTTTCTATATTTCTATATAATTTGCTTTATCCTATAAATTCTCCATCGTTTTCGATATTTTGTTGTCCATCCTTTCAGAAATGTCCAATTATCGTTCAAAACTTAATGGACATTTAAAAAATCCTTATATGAATTTCTTAATAATGCACATATTACGCATGCAACGGTGTTTTAGAAAGTTTTAGACGATAATTCTTTCACAGAATGAAAAAAAAAAAAATCTTTAAATGAATTCCATTTTTTTTCAAAGTTCTTTTCAGGAAATGTTTTTCTCCCTCTGGTAGGATACTGCGTGGCTCTTTTCTATATTCAAAGTTCACGGGCTGTATTCAAGCTGCAAAATGTATGATGCTGGTCCACAGTTGTGCTGATAAAAATCAACTTTGAATGGTGCGTCAGTGAGTTTCATTCAGATATTTATCTTTCAAAAGGTAAAATGTCAATGCCATCCGTATAATTTAATTTTGCATTTCCGTTTTCTATAAGACAGTTGTTGTTTGCGCAGCCACATGTTTTTCTTTTACAAATGTCTGCTCACTAATATTTGTTTTTCGAAAGACTTTTTCTTTTCAAACATTAATAAAATGCATGATAGTTCTTTTAGCTTTGATGCAAGATTTTTGAATATGATAGGATTGAATGGGAGGATGATTTTAAGTGAATGGCATATTTTTATTTTCTGGGCTATTTTAGAGCAGACATTTTTGTATCCATACCTTCATGGCTCTAGTTCGTTAGAGACCATGAAGGTAAATCTCCCCATGATTTTCAAATCTTGCTCAGGGCAAAGCTCTAACAGGTATTGTATGTTAGGCCATACTCTGAGATGATCGAAGTTGACAGTCTGATGGAAGGGTGAAAAATTTAAAACCCTTTCCATCTCGAGCAATCGGATCAAGTGATCAAGCGGTTCAAATCTTAACTCATGCATTTCTACCCTGGAAACCGCTGAGGTGAGAGACGGTGCATTTTCTTGGTGAAACAGGATTATGATAACTCCTTGACTATCCGAAAAAATCTTGCGATTGATTTCTCAGCCCCCTCCCCCCCAAAAAGAAACAGCTTTTGCTCTTTATGGATCTAATTCCTCCTTCACATTCACAGTCCACTGTTTTGACTGCATTTTTGTTTCAGGTGTGTAATGGTGTATCCAAATTTATTCTTCAATAATTAATCGGTGTAAAATGTCTGATTTTCGGCCTCTAAACTGCGCCAATAGAGCGCTGGAAACGTTTTTAGTCTAACGTGAGCAAATGCGGCACCCAACGCACGGACAGCATTCTCATTCCTAAATCTTGATTCAAAATGTGACAAACACCTTCTTTGGGCATATTCATAGACTTCTATCTCTCTCACTCTTATGGACGATCGTCGAATTCCATTTGGTGATTTTTAGCAGTGTTATCGTCAGTGGATACAGCTTTTGTGGACATCTCGAATGCTTATCGTCTCCCAGGCTGGAACAGCCCCGTTTAAATTCAGGTGTCCAAAATAATGACAGCTCGATGCTTGATGTTTTTCTATTTTCACAAAAACACTTACCCCTTCAGATTCTTCGAGATCGCTTATTGATTTTAATTAAATTTTTAATACACAAAGTCAGTTTTCTATATACTGTTTGAGTAATTTTAGTCTATTGAAATAATTGGATATGCTTATATGCAGTCATTAAAAAACAATTAATTGAAGTAATTCGTAAGGTAAAAATTCAGACTTTTTATTAAATTTGCGCGTTTAATACCTTGAATTTTTAGTTGTTTTATTTACATTTTTTATTATGTGTAAGTAACTACAATTTTCATCAACTAGTAGGATGTAAATGAATAAATTGTTCTATGGTGTTTTTATAATCATTTTAGACAAATTAGGCAACAAATTATAAATATACATTTTTTAACAATTCTAATTCAGTAGAGTTTATAAATTCATTATAAAACTGTAACACACATTTGAAAAAAAATATAAAATAATGTTAAGATGAAATAGTTAGAAATTGTAGAAGGCCAAATGATCCTTGTAGTGTGAGAAAGGAACTTCCGATCAATGATACTAACATAAATTAATTGACAGTATTACTTAAATAACAAGACTGACTTTTGCGGCAACTTAGGATTTGTTTAATTAGATCAGTTGTAATAGTAGATTAAATACTTAACAAGAATTCACATACATTGTATAAGAGAGATGATGGATTGATACTCCTACATACAGTATTTGATTTTTCTTCTCGTTCTTTCATTGTGTTGTGGGTTTTAAGGCAAAAATTAAATTTCATAAAAATTTTTTTTGTATTGTATACGTGTGTTTGTCTCGAATGCGGCTGTTGAATTTCTGTAAGTATCTGTGTGAATATTAGTTAAGTCTTCTTTTAAATAAGTGGCCGGGAGGAATGATGGGTAACAGAAAGGGAAATAAATCCCCCTTTCCTACCAAATGAGCCGGGGACTGGATGATGAGTTCAATGACCATCAGCAGTTCTACATATGTGATTAAGCATCGAATTCTGGGACTATCCTAAATTGACAACTACAGCTGAATGATTGTGGGAGGGGGGAGAGACCGAGTTTAATGGGCATACCTTTGATATAGTTATATTTATATAACCCTCATATTTTTAGTAAGAAATTTAGTTTTGACAAATATTATGCGTTTCACATCTTCTTTCTAATTTGTAAAATTTTAATGTAATAAATGTTAATAAAAGCGCTAAATAAGTTACATTTAACAAAATACATAAGGGTAAATTTTAAAAACTTATAAATTTATCAGGAAACTAAATTTTCAATAAAACTGAGTTTATATTAATTGAGGTACCTGTAAACTTAATTTGGGTATATTTGTGAACTGTTTCAAAAATACATACAAACAAATAAATAACTGTTTTATAGCTGTAGAAGATTTGTCCATTTAACTCTTTTATTTAAAGATATTTTATTACTTTTACAATTTTACGAAAAAATGTCCTTAAATTGTCATTAAAAAATAGTTAGCTTAACCCTCTCTCTCCCGTGGACTTCATATGAGGCTCCTACAATAATTTAAATGGACAGGGATTTAAAATCATTTTTTTCTCAATTTTTTTGCTTGAGTGACACCTCTTATTTTTTTAAGACTCAAATAGGGCCTCAAATTGTTCTAGTATACCATAACAGCTGGCAGACATAGTCTTGAAAAATTAAAAGTTTGATTTTGTGAAAGAAGAGAATGTAGAAACAACAACATTTATTTGTTACTGTAATACATTTTCCAAATGAGGCAAGTAAAAAATTCTCCCTGTTATAAGACATACATGTGTCAAAAATCCCATTAAAATTATTTACTTCTAAAAAATAAACTTCATATTTATTAGAAATAATAGTGCCTGATACGAGGCTTAAAGTAACACGGGGTTTTAAAGGGCAACTTCATTAAAACATTTAAACTAAACAAGTTTTAGTAAAATTATGAATAAATAGGAAAAATAATGATCTTCAAAGCAATATTCCCAAATTTTTAGGAAATCAGAATCAGAATCTGTCACATTTCCATGTATCTGGAAATATGACTATCGATTATTTCTTTAAAATGATGCCAGATGCTTTTTTAAAAGAAATAGTGCCTGAATCAAACATGCATACCACATTAAAAGGGGGAAAAGTGTCCTTACTCTTCATTATCTGAAGATATTTTAAAAATAAATTTTGTTAAGGCATACCTTCAATATTCCAGATTAAAACTTTACTGTGCACAAAAACATGGCACGAGACTTAGCATAATTGCTAATTATATGGCGCAAAATAATTTCTTTGAAATAAGGAAATATCTTTATTTAGTCCCAAGTAATGCATCTCACATCAGGAAAGATAAGCTGTATAAAATCTTAACCAATATTAAACCACTTTTCCAGAGTGTTAGTTGACAGCTGAGTCCCAGAAGAATATTTGTCAGTGGATGAAATGATAATTCCGTTCAAATAAAGGTCACACTTCAAACAATACATAAGAGGTAAGCCCTGTCCATGGGGAATAAAATTCTGGGTGTTAGCTGGAATTTCTGGTTATGTTTATATCTTTGAAATTTATGAAGGTTCCGATGTTGAATCTCAGGAATTTTGTAAAGTATTTGGAGCAGTTGGAAGTGTTGTATTGAGGCTTTGTAAATTTATAATGCATAAAAACACAAAGTATTTTTCGACAACTTATTCGCAACAATTCCTTTTTGATGAAACTTGTTGAATGGAAAATTTTTGCAACAAGTGCAATACGTACAAATAGGTTACAAGAAATTACAAATATATTGAAACTATCAATGAAATGAAACGTGATCCAAGAGGCACATTTTCAATTACCACAAATAAAGAAAACATAACAATAACAAGGTGGTTCGGCAATTCAGACCAAATACATAGAGGAATCTGCCAATAAAGTAAAGCTTAAAAGAATAAGATGCTGCTTTGAGATGAGATGGTGGGGAGCATTATCCGACTAAAACGAAGGGGAAATATACTGCAAAGTGCCACTTATCTGGCCATCTGAGGAAAACTAAATATACTGCTGTTTGTAGAAAATGCAACACCATGAAAGAATCATCAGAATCAAATGAAATTTAATGCAGAAACGACTTGTACTGATACAAATAAATGATGAAATTTTCAAAACAAAAGAAACAAATTAAGCGTCCGAAATCAGTATTTGGTGCAGCCACCATGCGCTGCAATAAGTGCTGCTATACGACGTGGCATGGAGTCAAACAGATGTTGAATATCTGCTTGAGGAAGAGAATTCCATATCGCTTGTATGCGCAACCAAAGTTCGTCTTTGGAAACTGCAGGACGCGGATCACGAGCGAGACGCCGACCAACCATATCCCACACGTGCTCAATAGGCGACATATCCGGTGAATAAGCAGGCCAAGGAAGAAGTTGCATGCGTTGTGCTGAACAGAAGTCTCGAACAGTCCGCGCAACATGTGGGCGTGCATTATCCTGCTGAAAGATAGCTCCAGGGATGCCTTGAAGGAAAGGAACGACTTCGGGCTGTAGCACTTCACGGACGTACCTGTTGCTATTGAGATTACCCTCAATTCGTATCAAATTGGATCGTCCATGATACGAAATCGCACCCCAGACCATAACTCCGGGTGTTCGACCACTATGTCGTTCAATAATACACTCAGGAAGGCAGCGTTGACCGGCATAACGTCTAACACGAACACGGCCAACATGGGTCCACAAATTGAAGCGTGATTCATCTGAAAAGACAACTTGGTGCCAATCAGCTCGCCTGTCTCTGTGCTCAAGAGCCCACTGCCGACGCAGCCGTCGATGATTCGCCGTGAGGGGAATCCTGTATAAAGGCACCCTTGCACGCAATCCACGGCGCAGCAGACGACGACGAATTGACGAAGCCGACAATTGTACACCTGTAGCAGTAGACCAACGTGCTGCCAGCTGCCTGGAGGAAGCTGTGCGATCATTCACCACCATGCGGAGCAGGTGTCGATCATCGCGCTCTGACGTCACCTTCTGTCGTCCAGTGCCTGTTTTTCGAGTTGTTCGGTGCTCGTCGGTCCACTGCTTCCAAACTCGCATCACTGTGGAACTGTTCCGCTGCATACGAGCTGCTATTGCGCGATAGGAAAATCCTCCTTCTCGAAGGCCGATTATCCTCCCTCGTTCAAACTCCGTAAGTTGCTTGAATTTCTTATTCTTCCGTCGTGGAGGCATACTCAGGTCTCACTAAACGTTTGCCACTAACAAATAATCATAGACTTTTTTCAACGTCCCGCTACAGCACTTTATTTATACGCTTTCAGCATCAATTCAGAGGGCGCTGCGCGCGCCGCGCACGCGCGATGGCTCTGAAACTTTATTAATTTGCATAATATCCTATAATTGACATTTGCTGCGAATTTCATTTGATTCTGATGATTCCTTCATGGTGTTGCATTTTCTACAAACAGCAGTTTACATATGTGCTCGTTGCAAGGAAGCACTATGTTCTGAGTACTTCCAGGCTTTTCACTCAAAATAATGTTTCCAATATATCTATAATTTCATTGTATTAAACAATAATTGCTAAAATATCCTTTAGAATATTAAAATAAGTATAAAAATGGCTTAAAATTGTCACCTCTGAATGTTTTCTTTCATTTTTCTGAATAATCATGTGTGCAACTTATTACTTACAAACTTCATATGAGGCTTCTTAAATTTCCTATTATAGGATCAAGATGAAAAATTATTTTTTTTCTATCGAATATAAAACAAGAATTTAAGTATATTAATTTAGAGAATGATTTTTTCTTTGCTTTTTCGTAATTAGTGAGCGAGAGGGTTAACACTTCCAGAAAAAAAAATGGAATGTGAATTTAATACTAATGATAATAAAATGGAATGTGAATTTAATACAAATTTGTAAATGATACTTCTAACACATCGATCAATAACTCTCGAGTCTAACATTGAAAACAACATTTTTTTTGCATTTTTTTTTTTTATTCATCAACATAACACCTTTTGTTAATCACCTTTTAGGGTGATACAATCGTTCCAACGCGTTTCCAAATCTTTTTTTTTTGTTTTGTTTTTTGTCCCCCCCCCATTTTTTTTTTCGCAAGAAATCTTTTTTGTTGCGAGTAAATAGCGATAAACAGCTTTCTGAATCATCGACTCGTTGCTGTTTTTGTTCCATCGAAAGCAATCGCGGCACCCACTTGGAAAAAACCTTTTTCACTTCAATTCAAAAAACCTTTTTCCTGGTCCGATCGACTTAAAATTTTGACACGTTTCAAGCAAAGGTTAGTACTCTAGAAAGACCTGGTTACTGGTTTACTACGAGCGCCATCTCTGGGTTAGTCTCGGGAGTTATTGATCGATGTGTTATGTATGTAAATGATACTTCTATGTATGTAAATGATACTTCTATGTATGTAAATGATACTTCTATGTATGTAAATGATACCTCTATTTAAGTCTATTTTTGTGTATTTGTTATTTTTATCAACCTAATGAGCATATATAAATAAAGAGTAAAAAATACATTGATCACGTTTAATAGAAATTATAATAATGTGAGGAGAATTATGTGGACCGTTAAAAAGAAGAAAATTTTGGAATAAATGAATAACATAGCTTCAGTTAAACGTTATTTCTTAACGTGTCACAGCGTTTTACTCAAACAATGAAAAAAGCTTCAGGGAGTTTTAATTTATCTTCATGAGTGCAATTATGTTTAGTTAATATTTACTTAAAAGATTCATTACCTCTGCAATAAATATTATAATCTAATTAAGTATTTTGTTTCTGCATTTATGAAAAACAAGAGAACTAAGCTCGATTCCATAATATTCCTTGTATCTGAAATATATTATAAACACATAAATCACATTCAGTTACGATAACTAAATAAACTTCGCTCATTTTTTTCTGAAATAAAGAATCAAAAATCAAAGATCTTCATCATACTTCCGTGAGAAAGGATCATTAATACACGTGTTTCATCTAATATTCTAGTGTAACAATTATTTTTCCTAATGTTCTTTTTCTAAAGATTTATACAGAACGTTACACATTCAGGTACCCTCATTTAATTACGAGCGTTGCCAAGGGAATTGAAGAATAATCGCAAATTTACCACGAATAGAATTTTTTTCTCCCTGGAAAATGTGATCATAGCCGTAACCTTACGTGCTTGCGTGTAGGCAGCTCCAAACAAGAAACTTTTTCTATTTTTGTCATTCTACGGCAAGTAGCTTAGCCCATTTATGGTTAAATTTAGCCATTTTGTTACGAAGATAGGTTGGGTTTGGTTCATCGATCTTAGTTTTAGGATGGCTCAGCAAAAAAATTTGGTAACTCTTAGTCTTTTGTTTAGGCTGAAATGAAATTTAGTTAGAATTAATCTGGCTACCAAACTCGTCTCTTAATGGGTGAAGCTAACTCGAGAAACTTTATAATTTTAGAATTATCAGTTTAGAGAATAAAAATTCAAAATGCATTCAAGATTAAAACTGCAAATCACAATAAATTTAAATTATTAATTCTTTCGCTTTTTTGCTCATTAATGATGAATAGTTTTGCTAAAAACTAAATTGCAGGCTCTTTCAAACAAGATCCACGCATTTAATTCATGAATAGCCTCAACAGTTTTGTTCCGAATTTAATAATTTTAAATTAATTCAGCTAAAAATACACAAAGATTCTAAAAATACACAAAAAAATACAAAAGTGATTCTTACTTTTTACTGCAAAAAGAATAAAGTCAAATGAAAAGGCGATAAGGAATCAAATTACAATCAAAATTACGTGTAGCAATTATATGATATTTAAGTAGACAATAATGTAGTCTCTGGCATTCTGTTTAAGTATTAAAATTAAAGTAAACAATAAATTAAAAAAAAAAGAGATATATCTTAAGAGAAATATGACTATTGTTGCCATTAAATGCGAAGAAAAATGAAATAAATCTCTCTTTAGATATTAATCTAAGCTCAATAAATACCATTATTATTTTAAATTCATGGAAGTAATGTTATTCATGGAAGTAATGTTATTCAAATGAAGTTTTTAATCTAAACTATTATATTTATTGGACGTAAGCAATTAAATACAGAAAATAAAAAATAAGCGACATTTTATTCATGCGTAAATTTTATTTCCCTATACAAAGGCATGCATATATATATATATTGTCATGGCACAAGAATTCTCTAAGTAAAATGTATTTATTTGCGTTTAATGAGAGAGAGAAAGGCATTTGCATGGTGATGGTTGTGAACGCAGCCCCCCGATACAGATGATTCAGGTAAATTTATACCGCGTGATCACATAAATTAAAAGCTAAAGTGGAATGGCATCAGAAAATAAAGATGAAAATTTTGCTAAGTTAAGTAAAGTTAAAGTAATGAAGAAATTAAGAAGTCGAATTCAATTATAGTGAATATATATATATATATAAAATTGAAATTTCATTAATTTATCCATAGATGATATGTTCATCCTTATTTCCTTATACAATTCCATTAAATCTTTTAATTTATTCCATTATGCAATTTTTAAATCTGAAAATCCCCCAAAAGAATTCTGACACTTCGAAATAGTAGGGATAGTCTCTACTAGACATTTCGCCACCATATAAAATATCTAAGGATCCCTACATCTATGAACACGTGATCTGGATAAATCTTGCTTTAATTTCCCAAACAGGGAACATTTTCGGTCACTTCGTTCTCAATTGCTTGTCTGGGTGAACGCCAGTCTACAGCTATCCCGATGTATCTCTCTTGTATTTAATGTGAAATAAATTACTAAGTAAGGAATTGCAGTTTATTTTTTGAGCAATGACTGCAAAGAAATAAGATAAAATGTGTAAAAATCAATATCTATGTACTGACTGAAATTATCTATCGATTATTCATATCATATCATATCATATCATATCATATCATGTCATGTCATGTCATGTCATGTCATGTCATGTCATGTCATATCATATCATATATATATATGTGTGTGTGTGTGTGTGTTACGGTAAAAACCTAAAGTCTGGTAAATCCTAGGTTTTACTGGTAACCCCTATCTTTTACCTAAGGTGCTTGGGAAACGGCCGAAACGGAATCATATTACATCATATTTCGGTGTATATATGTATGTGGAGGTGGGTGTATGTGTATGTGCATGGATGGGGGTGGGGGTGAATGAGAGAAAGAGAAAGAGAGAGAGAGTATGTATAATTAGCAGTTCCCTAATTTATTTTATGTTCAAGAATGTTGGTATAAGGGAATTTCAACAGTTTAATGAAAATGTCTACTTTTTAACGCTATTATCTAGAAAATAATTAATTTGCAAAAAATTACAGTGATAACCTAACAGGGTTGTAAAAGGCATGCAAAAAATTCAAATTTGTCTTGGAAAATTTTTACTTTGTTTTATAAGGAAATATTTAAAAAAAAACATTAACTCATAAATAAAATGCAATTCATAGTTTTTGAGAAGCTGAATTTGATTCGAAAAAGATCGAATTCAGTTTGAAAAATCTTGAAATTGGTTTGTAAAAGGTTAAAAGTGTAATTTTCAAAAACTTCAAATTCACTTGCAAAAGAGAAAATGTCAATATGACTAGTAAAAGATTGAATTTAGTTTTCAAAGTTTTAATTTTGTTTCGAAAATGGGTAACTTTAGCTTTTAAAAGATTGAATATGGAAAATGAAAAATTCTATTATATTCTGAAATTCTGTAATTATATGTACACCTACGATGTTATTGCCTATGCTATTGTAAAAAAAATCCTATGATGATATCGATTTCGTTACATGTGAAATATTAGTTGAAAGTTTTATTATATTTTTCACATGCTTTTCTTTTTTTCATTTATAATAATTCTCTTTTATGAAACGGGGGTTATAATTAACATAACATTATTTTTAAATTTGATTTGTATTAGGATATACTTATTAGTTAGTTTATTGAGAAATATTGTAGTTGTTTTCACTAAACCAATTAAAAGAATAACAGAAACTGCAAATACAGAAGAAGCAATAACTTTTCAATATTTCAAGTGCTTTGTAAGTAAAAGTGAATTATGGGTTGAAAATTAAAATTACTTAGAAATTATAATTCTGGGAAATTCAATACAAAGTGAGATACTAATTTTAATATTAAGAAAAGCAGAAATTTTTTTCATAGCTTTTGTAAACAGCTCAAATACATAATAACATTAGTTACACATTTTACTTAATTTTGTATAAATTATAGGTTCGATATATATAATTAAAAACAAAAATGCAGAAAATAAAAAAAAAATTAGGTGGTCAATTTTTTTCTTTATTTGTGAGCTTTTTTAATTCTAATATTTTCCAGTAACATAACAAATAATGCATGTTTTTTAAATATTAATTATGCGAGTAAACAGGGCCGATAAAAATGTGCAATTGTGATAAAATTTTAACATCAGAGAATAAGAACCTTGTTCCCAAAGAAAATTTTTATCAAAAATTCAAACTGGGGTTTTTGTAACCACATTAAAAGATTTTTATTTATATTTTAAAATATAAATAATTCTTGATTAAATCTTTTTTTGTCTTTATATTAACGTTTCAATGAAATCATTAATAATTAGAACGAAACTTGATTGAAAATTGATACTTCCACAACCGTAATTGTTTTATTTGTCTTTCGACTTTAGTGACTTTTGTAATTGAAAGCTACATTAATCTTTTATGTAATACACGATTTGATTTTCGCAGTAGTCTGAATCCTTTCCATGCAGTATCATCAAGGTATGACAAGTTGCCTAAATACATAAGAAAATTTGAGCAGTTGTGGTCGACGGATAGCCTTGATGGCAGTTTTAACCTAGTTATCAGAACGAAAATGATGGCCGTTAAAGTTTCTTGCATCTTTGGGAAGAGGTGAAAATCACAAGGTAGGGTGCTATGATGCCTCTTTGCTCCAATCTCTCCTCCTTGCAGGTTTCCGTCTTCTTCAATTGTTGCGTACTTTTCTTGTATTTCTATTGGTACATGTGTATTTATTATAACCTCTATAGCTGAAGATGATTTTAGTTTTTCAAGTTCTTCTGATTTTAAGGATAGTATTGATTACTCCGATAGCTGTTTTTGTCCCATAGAATTTCTAAGATAACTTTAATAAGTTTTAGTTTAAAAACACTTCTCTATCAGCTGATGCAGTTATAACCGTAAGAGCCAAAAATAGTAAGAATGCTGTTATAACATCTAGAAAACTGAAGGCGAGGGTATTGAAACTACTAAACTCTAATTATGCGGGTTCCTTTTAAAGCAATTAATTGCTTATTGATATCAACTGTTTTGTTATTATAATATTAACTAGCCAGTTTCGCTGCTTTCTCTTTTTATTACTTTGTTTGAAATGAGCAAGAGTTTAACTGGTCATAAGATTTCGAATATATTGCTCAGATCACAGAGGCTCTGAAATCTTTTTTGGTTTTTGAGATACTAATATGAGATACAAAAATATTACACATTGACTCTCAAGTACGATCCTGGATCTGAAATATTCTTTTTTTCTGATAACTCATAAAAAATGCGCTTCGTTCTCTTTCGTGTTTTCATTTTTGAAAACTGGTGTACACTCTATTCTTTAGCTAAATATCTCTTTGCCCATTGAATAAATTTTGATTTCTTATTTCTATCAGTCTTTTCAGTAGATTATTTAGCTAAATACTAGATTTCTGTATGTCCTTTCATCATATTGTGGGACTATGGAAATATGATCAAAGATTCGAAAAAAATAGACAAGAAAAAAAAGCAACTAGAGCACTATAAAATTAAGTTCTCTAGCATATTAAACATATTTTTACATTCGTCACGTCTATCGTCATTAGTTGAAATCTGAAGAATTTTTAAAGACTAACTGGTAGGATTTTTTAAGAGCAATACTATATATTTCAGATGAATCGTTACTCAACATTTCCCAGGGTTGTGAAGCTATTCACCTCCTTTTCCCTTTTACAAAAAAGTTCATAACAATTATTTCCTTAATTCTGGTTCCAAGAAAACTAATAATCTCTTTTTTAATAGTTTTTTTAAAAAAATTATTTCATCCTTTGAATTCAAAATAAGATTTTTTTTAAATAGCAGCATAATTAGATAACAAGTTTGTAACTGACATAGAATTTTCAGATTTGGAATGGTCTCTGAAAGGTAAACTACTTTATATGTAAATAATTATAACATAAATAAGACAACGAAATACATTTCGTCAGAAAGAAAATTTAGAGTTGATTTTACTTTCTCAATAAGTATCCATTGTACTTAATTGAAACCAATTATTATAAGACAAAGCATAATTAACATGCTGCTGTGAGTTTTCATGTTCAAGAGTACTTAGTGTAAAATATCTTCTAACAGAAACACCATTAATCTATGCGGAGGAAAAAGATTTGCTTTGACGATCTGCTTACAACCAACAGAAGAGGCAATATGACTTGTTTAAAATAACAGGATAACATAACTACAGCTTCATAGTTTTTATACCAGCCTTGTTTAAATATGAGTAATTTGAAAATCATCGCTTTGCTTCTGGATCTCTTGGAAGTGGTAATTGAGTCTCAAATGCGTGCAGTTTGAAAATTATTTTTCGCTCGGATTCTGTTTGGCTGTCACCAAAATTTCCTCTATCGGATGAAGATATATTACTCCATGTGTCACATTTCTCAGAATCCTCGTTATGCGTTTCTTCTATTTTTGGAGGCCTTTAAAAGTTCTGACGCAATAATAATATAGTAACACACAGAATATCTATTAGTTACTTCGATAGAGCTGTGAGGGAGTGTTTAATTTTTAGGCCTCTCCTGTCAATAAGACAATAGATAACACTTAAAATTTTCGATTAAATTTGCAATTTACGATTTTTCATTTATCTCGGAAACCCGGGGTAGATGTATTATTCACACTGCTAATCCAGAGGAAGTTACACCCCTGAATTGGAATATTTTACAATTGTCCTATTAAAATTTCTTTTTACAATGTTGTTCGAATTTAGAACTTTTTCCAAAGAATGAAACGGGACTTATGAAGATGAGATTAAAGTTATGAAATGTTGGATTATTCACATTTATAAGCAAAGAAGAACTGAGTATCAGTGAAATGGAAGCTTGAAATTTGAAGTTAGTTACTGAAGCTTAATTTTTAACTGACGGAACAGATAATGTTTTGTGAAGTAGTTTCAGGATCATAGCTTGATAGATTGAAGAAATTGAGGTTAAAAACTCGAATCCTTAACTGAAATTATTCTACTCATTCAAACTCGAGTGTGTTCGTAAAATATAGATCAAATTAGTATTCTAAGCGTTAGCTCAGACACGTTTAAGAATTTATCTTCAGAGAAAGAAAAGTTGATATAATAGTTATTAAACAATAATTAATTTGAAGATAACAAATTGGTTATTATCATAACTGATTCTGATCTCTTCAGATTATTGTCCGTCATTTCTTTAGTTAAGTTTAGTTATAAAAAGAGAAGTAAATACTATTTGGGTGTAATACTTCTAATCTTGATTCTGTTAGACGTCTCTTCACGAGTGATTACTTATCATGAACATTTAATCACCAATCTCTTTCTTCTATCAGTGTACGTATACTTCTGTCTTCAAATATCTAACATCCAAGCATTCCCTCTTACAATTTATCTCTCTTTTTAAACTCTTAACAGTTTATAAGTACTATCTCATCCATCTTATTTTCGACACTTCAATAATTTTATACTAATTTACATAAGTCAGGGCTCATTTAGTGGAAAAAGTTCTCAAATCAAAATCACATGAAAGTGCCCAAGGGTTAGTAGAAGGGAAATACGAGAGAGACTTCCGAAATCGGAGGATAGAAATTTTGTCGGGAGTACGCCACATATCACATTAAGTGATAAATAAAATATCAAGCATGTGAGGGAATTAAAATTATAGGCGCAATATCTTATAATAATAATCTTGATGAGCCCTATCAACTTTTTTGTCGTTATGAGAGTGTCATATTGTAACAGAAATGGTATCTTAAAGTTTTAATTACTACTAAGAAATAAACTAAGATGACTGGATAAAATGTATTTCGCTTATTAGTGAATTTCACTTATTAGTAATTAACATTAATAGCTGTAATTAGCAACATTTTTTACATAAGGATAAATTAATATTCAGAATATATATTATCCAGATATCTCGATCATTATTTCTTTGTAATAATTGAAACTTTACGATAGACCTCCTTATAATTTATATAATAATAAAATTTGACTAAATTGAGTGATCAAACGATAGGTAGTAGTATAATTACCTCAATATCCATTTTCAAACAACGGAACACCATGCTGATGTATTCAGAAACGGTTATAAAAAATAATGTGCATAGATAAATCTGATGAATATTGTTTTAAAGAATTAACCTCGAAGGAGATGAATATACTTCTGACTGCATAGTAAAGGCAAAATTAAAATAAAATATTGCTCGAGTTGTCACGAAGGCAATAAATACTGTCAACTAGGTTTGAATGTGTTCCTTAATTAAATGATTTGAGGAATTGTTTCAAACTGACAGCAGCAGGTTCTAATGAGTTTTAAGCCTTTGTTAACTAATTGGTTGTTAGCTGGAAAATTGCCCTACTCTTTCCAAGTCTTTATCTCGAATGTTTAATTATATTCAGGTATGAGGCAGGGGTTCTTAACTCCGTTTCTGCTCTACGAATCCTGTTACCGATTGGAAGGTGATCGCGATCCTCTTTTTAGGAAGATATTTTTGCGTATAAATGCATAAAATTATTTTTTAAAGAATAATATCCAATTGTTTTGTATTAATTTACAGAATAAAAACTATCAAATAACTTTTTGATTTTACAAAATAAAATAATTAAGTCTAATTTGAGAGATCAGAGTCTTATTTTACTCTAGTTTCAATTTTGAAGAAATATTTTCATCAAAATTGCAACTCACTCTGTGACGACATCCAATTACTTGTCTCTTCTGTCATTTTAATTGTTATTTTAAATATATGATATAAATTTCAACTGAAGTTCAAGTACAGACTAAGTAAATAAATTAGTCAATTTTATCTGTCTATTTAATCTTTTAAGGGGGTGGGAGATATGAAGTTGCACAATTTATTTTCTTCTCCGAGAGTATTAACAAGTTCTATAATCTATCAAAGAATGCTCTTAACGGAGTAAGATGCGAGTACTTCCTGTGATTGCTCCGACAGCGGTGAGTCCTAATCTCCCCAAAACTGTTTGATTATAGCAATTCACTCGACTTCCGGAGTTTACATAATTTGTATCAGGTTCTATTTGATTGAGAAGAAACTGGGAATTTCTCTAGATGTTAGTTGAAAGAAAATACTCGCGAATAGCCCATGTTACAATTCTTATTATATATATATCATATACAATTGTTAACAATATCATTCCTATAAGTTGTAGAATTTTAATTCTTATTTTTATTTTCATGAAATTCAGATTAATCTTTTGCTCGTGTGATATCACAAGATTCTGTTACAAACAGACATTAACATATTCTTTTTTCTATCCATATTGTATATATATATATATATATATATATATATAAAAAAAAAAGAACCGAAGATTAAATAATTTTTCGAACAAAATACTAGCAACATATTGATAAATGTTGATAATCTGGATTTTGCACACGGAATAAAGATTTTTCTTAAACCAAATAAAACAAGAACTAAACATTTATTAATCACTAGAACAAATATTTGCCTAAGCACATAAACCGCTATGGCAGGCGTTGTAAAAATGCTCAAAGTCACGGTATTTGAGTTATTATTAAATGTCAGTTATGGAACACGACGCGAAACTCTTGAAACTCAAGTTGTTTAAGACCAATACCATCAATTTAGGTAAATTGCTCTGAAGTTTAGGAACTATGTGTAGTTTTTGATTATGGATATTAAATTATTTTTAGCTTATTTTCGACGTAAAAAAGATTAATTTAGATGAACAATACTGATTTGAAGCTTAATATCTAAATAATTATTTCTGGTTTGAGATTGTTGATGGCGATATTTGTTTAATTAAATAAACGAGACTTTAAAATACCTCATAATTTCCATTTTTTGTTTTTGTTATTAAAAAGTAGAGGACTCTTCACGAATTTTGGCAATATGATTAGTAGATTACTAGGAAATTGAGTTTTAAAATTGCAAATAAACATACCACGCGTAGAGAAAAATATCTGTATTTGCATTTATCTCAAAATGTGGTTTTAAAATTTGATATTGATTCATAAGTTAGTTTCGATTTGGTAGGCATTTGCTTCCTAATCAAATTTTGATTGCTGTCGTGTCCAGTTGTCCATGCTATTTTGCGTCGAGTTATCACCGTCAATGTTAAATGGATTTATTGTTATGCGCCGGAAACTATACAAAAATCAAAACACTGTGTTACTTCCGCTGAATCTGCTCTAAAGAAAGCGAGGACGGCCGGAAAAATTATGAAGAAGAATTTTTCATGTGCGAAATAGCGTCATTATTACAAATACGAGTAACTGAGACTTATACAAGTGTCTTGTGAGTTATGATTATCTACTAAAAACATTTTGATGTTAACAGAGACATCTCTTGGATTTTCAAAGCACTTATAGAATGACCCATGTATTATTTTTGTAAATATTCGAACTAACTTCCTTTAATGTTTTTTTTTCTGTTTGGACAAGTGATATTCCTATATGCAATGCTATATTTAATTTAAATAAACGCTGACGGTTTTAAATATTAAATTGTTCTGCATAAATCGCAACTACTGATCGTAGTTACTTGAAGGGTTTCTGCATCCTATAACTTCTTCAATATATATATATATATATATAGTTTAAATAAATAGTTATAATTACATTATATTTCCTATTCATTATACCATTTATATTTACAAAGTAAATCGAAATTAGACTTGCTCTAATAAATAATACTTTTCAAAACACTGAGAATGTAAGACTCGAAAATTTCACTTAAGAGGAACCATTGAAATGGTGGAATTCAATTAAGGACACTTTCGGAATGTTACGAGAGGAAATTAGAGCATAATTACTGTCGGGATTGAATCGAAAGCGCAAATAATCATTTTCGGTATAACTTTCTAACCGTTTCGTGCTAATATGAGAGTGCTATTCAATGTTTACTGCTAGGCGAGTTCATTATTCAAAATGAAAAGCGTATTTAATAACTCAAGCAAACTTCTTCCTGCTTTTGGAAGACTTCTCGCCTCTTTTGTATCGTTGTAATTGATATAATTGATAGCACAAAGCTAAATGTGTTTCGGTAACAACGACAAATTTTATTAAATTTTACCTGATTCCTTCATATCAAATATCAAGCCAGACATATCGAGTTAATTTTATGTAACGGTATTATAGTTCAATAATTATGTCATATTTAAATAAGAGAAATGCAGCACCTTTAAGAAATTTAATTATCAGTTCTATGAGCGAAAAAATTTACTATAACTAAGAATTACAATGCAAAAAAACCTAATAAAAAGCATTTTTTTTGGCACAGAACTAACTCCTTTTTTTCATCCAGTTAATTAAATGCACTTAATGCCTTAACATATAAAATACATGAACATAAATATCTTAAATACATATAGGGTATAAATATCTTAAATACATATAGGGTATAAATATCTTAAATACATATAGGGTATAAATATCTTAAATACATATAGAAAGTTAGTATCAACCTTGATTACTCATAAAAATAATTATTAAAAGCATTATCAGTATGCATACTTGTGGAAAATGAGTTTTTGTCAGCTTTGAAATAGATAATTGCTTTAAGTTAAAACTGAACTTATACATATTTAATTGTTCTCCTCTAACATTTCTCAACACACTTTCTGCCCACCTTGTATACGAGATCTGTCTATAAAATAACGGGATAAACTTTGTAATTCCCTTTGAACGCAATGAGAGTCATATAATATATTGGCCGCTTAGGAAGGATGACCGCCATTCACATTTCCCCCTTGAATTTTCTCTACCTTTTTGATAAACTGATTCCCCAATAGCAGACAGTCTAAAAATAACCTCATTCCTCAACTCTGTGCTGCTAATGGCATTCTATTTTACTTACACTCGTATTTCTTAGAGGCTGATAGCTTCTACTTGCTGCTTCGTTGAAATTCTCGACTGAACTTTAAGTGTTATTATTCTTAAAACTTAAACTGGAAAGGTAACAGTAACTTTAATTTCTTCTAGAGCAATTCTGGACAAGGTAAATGTCTAAGTAATGCTCCACAGCTTAATCTGATGCGAAGATTAAAACCTAATAAAGCTTACATGCTCCCGTAAATCTGTCAACTTACTATCGGACCCTTAGAGTTTCGCCAGCAAAGATCAAGTGCTTGACATTTCATCTCACTTGCCTTTAAAAACGTTGAGTTCTAAAATCCAACTATGTATGAATTTGAAACTATTGGTGAAATCAGACAAAACACAAATGGTGTGTCCACAGAGGTTAACTCATGGCTATAGAGAAGGCGTTATGCTTCATACGGGAATGTTTGAAGGGACTGAAAGTCGTGAGGGGTTTGATGGTGGAGTTGGTTTACGAAGCGTCCTTTTCAGGGAAACAACTACGAGGGGATGTTGGTGTTTGATCCCTATTTATTTGAGCCTCTGGTCAAGAGTGACGGAGGATCAGGGGAGCCTGGGCCCCTGAAGAGAAGCACTTGCCTCCTCTCCTAAGCTTCCACGCACCAAACCCCCAGTGGGACCTTGGGACTTTGCCTCCCTAGAACCGGATGTGGCAGGTGGCCTTCCGGCATCACTGCTGCACACGATCAGGATATATGGGTGACTGACATCAGAGGGCTCCGGACCCCCAAGACTCGACGAAAATCGTAAGCCGTGGAGTCTATACAGAGGCCGTGATTACAGGCCCTATCATAGTCGATAGTCGTGAGGATGAGGGGAAGATTAGAAAAATGCCCTAGATAACTGCAACTTCCAGGGATGCCGACGAAAGGGTGAGATTAGGGGGACTATCAGGGGACCAGAGACGGAGATTGAATCAAACGTTAGGACAGAAGAGGGTTTTTGATGGAATCCGGGGAAGAAGAGAATGGGTTAAGGAAGAATTAACATGGAACTATGATCAAAGATGATCTCGTTGCCATCTAATATTATCAAGGATCGATATCAGCTAAGCATCAGTGCTCTTCGATGAGCCAATTTGGTTCGAGAGAAGGAAACGGATTCACCGAAACGCCTTCCCCGGACATCGAAGCTTTTTGTGTTTTCAGCCAGTTCAACAATCCTACTGTGAGCTTTTCCCGGCACTCACCCCCAAAGATAAAGATCTGCGTTCAAAGAAAGGGACCCCAGGACTTTACTGGAAGTCGGACTTTTGGATCTGTAAAGGAGAAACGTCACGTTCGATTAAATGGTTAATCAGAGAAACCAAATTGAGCGTCGTTTTTGTTCAGGGTGGGGAGTAAAGGAATCGATCAATGTATTGGTAATCCAAATGGGACCGTCTGGAGGAGAATGAGCTATGGTTCTGATTTTTCCGCGTTGCGCCCCCTAGAAATAGAGTTCGAGGATAGGGCCCGTCAAACCACTTTGGTTTTTAGCAGTCTTAATAGAATACGATTTTTATTAAAATTGAATCCGATATGTGTTTTGCCATGAAAACAAACAAGAGTTAAGGAAGAAGAAGAAGAAGAAGAATGGAGAGTAAGCGATCTATCAAGTTAAGAGTCGGCTCTCTTTAACCATTTCATGAGTGACTAGTTATTCAGGTTTATTTGGCTGTTTTTCCCGCAGTGTGGAGAAGGAAACAGGGTCGAGTTCAAAGAGATCTTTCGGTTTTGGCGCGCCAGGAAGTCTCCTGGGGAATTAAATGTTAA
>BMAW01010916.1:48960-70754 GCA_019974015.1 Nephila pilipes | reverse complement strand
ACATTTAATCAAAGAAATCAAGATTTTCTTTCATATTTTCCTTTGTGTCCATGAAGATAAATTTTCCTTCCATTCATAGCTTGTAAAAAATTTTTAAGATATAGCTTCTGTCAAGACATTATAAGACATCATCTATTGTTAGTTATACTTTTTCTTAGTATAATGTATTTACATAATTATGTTTGAATACTAGAAATAATTTTATAATATTCTTTGGCTTGAAAATTGAATGTCTTAAGAATAATTATGTATTGGCTGGTTTTTCTTAAATAATTTTCTTCAGTCTCATAATTTAACGAACTAAGTTAGAAATAAGAAACTTTGTCATGTGTTAAGTTAAAGTACTTAACGACTACATATAGACACGAAAAGTCTCAAATTATTGTCACTTTTAAAATAGCATTTATTTGTTCACATTATGACAAATATGTCTCTAAAGTATTTTTGAATTACATAAGAAAATAATTTTTAGCGTAATAAATCTGATGTTCGAGTAAATGAATAAATAATGATAATTATTATTAAATTGACTTTTTGACCTTTAGTCTAAAATGGAATAAAGAGAATTTTAAAATTTCTTATTATTTTTAATTTTCTTAAATAAATGAAATTTTAATTTTCTAATTAAATAGAATTTTACTCCTACAATGAAAGATATGATAGTTAAATGTAAATCGCATAATCTAAGATGTTCGAATAAAACAAAGAAAATGCTAAGTAAAGACACGAAGAACTTAACATATCAATACTATTAAGACTTCTATCTAAGGATGAAAAATATTTCTATCATGATATACTCTATTTTGACTTTAATGCTCTATAGAGTATAGTAGATTTTTGTGTACTTCTGGTTTCTAATTAAAACAATCCATTTTATCTTGTTTAAAGTGTCCCATACTTCCCTTTCTCTTATGTTATGGTAAATTGAGATATAGTTTTATCCGTTATGGTAAAATATGTAATATTTATAAAATATTTCAAAATTTCAAGATAGCAGTATAATAAGTCAATATATAACAAGCAAACTAAATGTTAGCATTATTATGATCATAATGTATTATAATATAAAACATTTGAACCCAATACCATGTATCATTTATTTTATGACCATGCATTTTTGCTGAAGCCATTTTCTCGAATCACCAACATGTTAGCACGTGTTAATAAGAAGAAATATGATGTATTTGTTGTAACCATATGATGTTATATTAATATTGCGGTATTTTTTATCTCAAGATTTATTCCAATTTTTGAAACTTTTCTGAAACATTATTTCTGTATGTGAATTGTTTAAAGCCTTTTAGTATTAATAGTAAGAAATAATGATCTACCTTTCGAAAAAACATTTTTATATTTAAAACAGTCTTAGGGACAGCTTACCTGTTATTAAAGTATTTGAGTTACATCAGTGAACATATATATATAATTTTGTACTTTCTTTACCCATATGTTAGTATCATAGTTTATATAGGAGTAATCCCCAATATTATTCGAAATGGAAACACGTGTGCGAAATCATTATGTTACACATTACGTGAATGAAGTGAAATCCCGCTTTTATCGCATCGACGTGTAGAAATGTAAACTTAATTTCCTCTTCCCAGACGCTTTATGATCGATTTTTACGCACGCGCCTTATTTGCATTGCTATCACGTACGTCGCATGGGTGTTATACGCAATTACGTGAGAAGAAATGTTTCACAAAATTGCCATAAGAGCATCATGATTGACAAATAATGTTATCAAAAAAAATGTAAACACTTATGTTTTTAACGATTTTTTCAAATGATCATAATAAGATAAATTATGTGCAACTTCGAGTATGAGTTTGACCTTGTTTTACTTCACTTAGGATTCTGTGGATATTTCTTGTGAATTAATAGCAATGTATGTGGATTAAATATTGAGAGTTCAATGGCTATTATTTTTCGTTATTAACTATTAAACTGAAAGTTTTATTGCGAGGGGAGGATGTCGAAGGTTCAACGACACGAAAAAAGCATTATTTATGTTCAACAAAATACAAAATAAAAGGGGGAGGTTGACTTTTATTGTATTTGAAGCAGTTACACTCTTTCATTTATCAGTAAGAGATTGGATTTTGGTACTATATATCTTTTCGCTGATACATCGTAGGTTTTGCTAACTTGTAATAAAGCCTGATTATAACTCACAAATTTTAAAATTGAACATTTTTATTAGAACCTTTTGTTAAATACTTTTTCGGCAATTTTCAAAAAATACTTCTGAATCTGTGTAAAGCTTCGAAAAGTTTATGGTCAGTTTTGTTAGGGTAATATTTTAGTACTTTTAGGAATAAAAATTATGTTTCTTGGCTATCAACGTTAGAAAGAATTAGAGTTACGTTCATATTTTCTCCTTGTCAATGTCTTAATCATAAGAACAATTCAAAAACATTTGCGTTTAGGCTTTAATATATAACAATGTGAAAATATTTAATAATTTATGACAATATTCTTATTATTGGTATGAATATTTATTTAAATGCCATATCTTTTTAAGATCATTTTTCAAGTTTGTTGATACGTTTTTCTAACATTTTTGAGTTCACTATAACACGGTTATCATTTATTGGATGTGTATATATTATTTTAAGAAAAAAATGTATAAGAGCATTTTATAGTAATCAGATATTTATATATATCTTTTATTTATTTTTAATTTATGTGAATATTATTTTTATTAAAAATACTCTCTTTAAAAAAGTAAAAAAAATGTATCTAATATTCATTTTCTCAGCGTATTAAATGAAAAAAAAAATGCTCTCAGAAGCTATTTCTGTGATAATCACCAGTTATGTAGTCAATATCTCTTAAAGTTTAGTATATTTTTATACCTAAAACGATACGATAGATTATTTATGTTCTATTTCATCGGAAGCGTTAAATTTCCATGAAGTGTTAACGAGAAAAATATTTAAAAATTTGTGATGTATTACTTCTGAATGAATCTATTATTTATAACATTATGTGAAATGTATAACCTGTACAAAATGTATCAACCTGTAAATGAAAGATATTTTTGTTGTTTCTGTCAGAGCAAAGTATTTGTACGAATAATTAGTTACTCTCTTTTTCACAATTTTCTATTTTTATTTAAACTTTTTTAATTTAATATGATATAACTTCTGAGATTCATGAAAAATATTTTTGTTTGACGAGGTATTAAGAATGCCTTACCTTTAAGCCTCATAAGCACTATAACGTGGAAATAAATGTTTAAAATGAATTCTTTATACTATAAATACTTATTTTAAAAGTTAATTTGATTCGTTACTTTATTTTATTCTTTCTTCAGATTGATAATCATTGTACTATAAAATCAATAATATTTATTTAAAATATCTTCATTTTTCATAATTTTATCTTTTTCGATTTTCTTCAATAATTGCCCTAGAAAAATTGAATTATTTTTCTTACTTCCAAACGTTCATTAATCTCTTATTCTTTCAATAATATAGTATTATTTTGTTGTTTCAGAACTGCTTCCCCGGTCGGTACAAAGGTGTGCACGTCATCGGCATGCCAAAGTTTTTTGCTTATGCGTGGAATATGTGTTATCCTTTTATTCTCAGCTACAAAATGCAAAAACGGGTAAGTGAATATGAACTCATTCGGTATTATGGAATGTTTGTAAGATATCCTTAATGGTAAAAGAACAGTTAAACTTGAAAAAACATTTTTGAATTAAATGAGACCGAGCTGACTAATATCAATCGAAATTTTCAGGTAATTGAAACTGCTACATCATGTAACAATCGATCCTCTTTAATCCTGCAGATCAACTTACCAAGGGAAGGAGAGTAATAGATAAAGCACGGGGATGTATCGTAAAGTTCTAATTATTGCTAAGAAAAAACGGTGAAATAACTGGGAAAAATTCCTTCAGCTTGTTAATTGATTATTTACATAATGCTGTAAAGTACAATTATTAATGTTAATTTATTTGGAATCAGGAAGCCATATAGTATCAAGTAACCCGCACTATAGTAAAGTCTTAATCATTATATCGGGGTGTCGTAAAGTTTCGCGTTCTTGACTTTTTGAAGGGCGTCATTGTGGAATGCAGCAGATTTAATTCTGTCTTCTCCGTACTTCAGATATATCTTGGTTTGTCCTTAGTAGTAATTAAAATTTTGCTATACACCCTCGTACATTGGGGAAATGTAAACTCTTTGTAGAGATACCCAAGACATAAAGGCTATTCCTCTTTTGCCCACCTCAAGTCTGCAGAAGGAGCGATATTAGACATCTAACATTCGATGTTCCAGTACTTAAGACCTCAGAAACTGCACAATCTTTCCATTATTGCTTACATCATTTGTACCAAGTGTTGCATCATCCAAGCTTCTTCTGACCGTATTCTAGATTGCTTGAACTTTCTAAACATGATATGCTCTTCATTTAAATAATGGTTTTGGATTTAGAGAGCATGATATCAGCATGGTCATGGAGCATGGTCATTTCGAAAAAGTAATAACACAACATAAAAATGGGGTTTTAGTCATGTTAAACTAAATCATATATTTTTATAATGGAAATACGTTTTTAAAAAAAGAAACACACTGTTTATGTATGGCACATTTTTTGTTAAAATTAGAGAAATTTTACTTAAAAATTATTCATTTAAAAGTGTTGTAAAAATTCGAAATTAAAATTTCATTAATAAATCTTTTAATTAATTAGCATTTCCGCATTTTTTCTTTATTTACTTCACTGAATCTTTTTTCAACGAAATGGACATTGATTAACAATTAAAATTTTTTGGTTCAGCCATTCTTTTTTTATTTTTGACATGTATTCCATTAACTTTTCACTTTAATATCAAAATAAATATGAAACTTCGTTGTAATCTTGAGAGAGAGAGAAATAGAGATGTTAATATTTGTAGTAATTTGTATTTTCCTTTCGCAATAATCGAAAAAGCTGTATTCAATGTCGAAATGCTTGCTTACAGATTGTACACATTTGATGAATTATTGCTTACAAAATTTCGCAGATTGGTTACCTTCAGTCAGTAAAATATTCAGTAAGGACTCGAATTTATTTAACTGATTATTTATATTTCCAAATTATTTGCGTCTTTTTGAATGCCCATTTACTTAAACAAATTAGTAAACAGTTTGAAGGTCATCTGGATCAAACATAACTTCAAACAGAAAGTGTATTTTTCAAATCAGGTAATCAGCATGTATCTTCTTTTCCCCCCACTGATATTTTTTTGAACCTCATGAATATTTCTCTTATACTTTCACATTGATAAGTCTTAACAACACAGCTTAGACGTAACTATTTTTATTCCTTTAATTTTAACTTGAGATTTTACAGCTAAAATATTTATATAGATTTAATATTAGTTTTCTAGAAGATCAAATAATAAAGAAAACAAAAAATATAAATAATAAAGAAAACAAAAAATATAAATAATAAAGAAAACAAAAAATATAAATAATAAAGAAAACAAAAAATATAAATAATAAAGAAAACAAAAAATATATAATACATAAAAATCAAAAAAAAAAGAAAGAAAAGAAAAAAGAAAAAAAAACTTTATGTCGTGATGCACATCTCAATGCAATTTTTATGCTAAGAAAAAATATCTACACGGGAAAAGAAAAAATATGATAGATTCTAGAAACTACATGTTATTTATGAAAACGTTTTCCATGTTCCTTTTAACTATTTCCAACTATTTCTATGTTGGTTTGTATAATGTAAAATGCATGCATAATATGCTTAAAATGTATTAAAATAAACAATGAACCGTATATTAAATTACGTATACGTTTTTTTTTTATTATAAAAGTATTGATCTATCACGCGCAGATATTTTTTAAAAAAATGTCGTAAAGGGATTTTACATTTAATAGTCGGTATTAAAATCCTAATTCAGTAGATTTGTAAAATTCTCTCGAAATTCGAAGATAATTTTTAATTTGAATGCAATCACTTAATAAAAACTCTCAACAATCACGTGAATTTTTGTTTAGTTCTCGGTACAAAAAAAGTTGATCAATAAATATTAACTAATCATTACTGGCTGTTGAGAAACAAATTACCAAGTAATATGTTTCATAAATAATGCTGTCCTAATGAATTTAAATACGAACAATAAATATTATAACGTTTGCTATTAAAGAAGTTCACAAAAAAACAAAATTAATATACCTAAAAAACAGCTTGCATGTTCCTAAAAATCACAATAAATCATGTTTTCATTTTGAGTTTGATTTCTTCCTTCTGACTACTTACGAGTACATGACGAATTCATTTTCTCAATCTATTTCTGATACTCCTAAAATAGATATAGAAAAATAAAATTGTTGTTTTCTTCATGCATTCTTATTAATTACTAACTCCTCAAGCATCTTGGTTCTAATATGAGTTCTTTGGCAGTTTTCCGTTTAAATTCGATATTATACTTCCAGACTCCTGCAGGATATGCGTTGAAGATTTTTCTAATTCATACACTTGCTTAGTTTATTAATTTAGTTTTCTACTAACCAAAATTGTTTTCAATTTATGAAGTTGATCTATTCCCAATTTTCTCTTCACTAACCTCAGGAACTTGATAGTAAATTGAATTGCATAAAATTACAATTTCATCCCAATCCGAATGAAATGTGATTAGCTAAATCAGATGAAAAGAGAAGTAAAGTGAATTAACTGAAAAGAAAATGATGGGAGGTAGAAGATAATGACTTAATGATAGATATTTATAATTTGGATTGAAGTATCATAATTAGTTTTTCTGATTGAAGCGAATTCTTTTTAAAAGTATTAAGAATCGGCTGTTTGTGTGAAGTAATTTAACCAAAACGAGTGAATTGGTATGATTAGAATTTATTAGTAGATTCTAATTTAGAATTGACGCATTAAGTGGTATACGAGAGAGAATGACATTTTCTGTCCATCATTGATAAATAAAGTATTCTATCTTGTTCTTACGTATCTTCAATCAGAATCTCGTGTCTATTAACTGTTTAATTAAAAGGAACCATGGTCACACACATTGAATCAAATAATGAAGGGCAATCGTTACAAATTTACGATTAGAAATTAATTTAGTTTTTAATATACTGGATATTTTTGAACAGTTTTTATAATATCTCTCGAATAAGTGAAACGAACTTTCTGAAAGGATGAATAACTCTTTTATTTAAATTAAACATTATTCACATATCATTTCCTAACTTCAAAGGATTATGAAAAATTGATCTTTTTTATAATATTTTTATAAAGATTTTGTAATCAACGTGAATAAAATCAAATTAAAATAATCATTTAACGTGTGAAACATAAATATAGCCTGATTTTTTTTATGCTTTAAAATGAAAAATATTAAATAATTAATTAAAAACTTTCTATACATTGATTAGAGATGTTTTCGTCTAATATTTTAATATTATTTAGTATTCAACTGATTAAATATTCCAAAATATTCGGAAAGATATCTATCATATGTTAACTTTAAGAAAGAATTTTAAAAATCAATGTTAATTATATAAAGCAATTTATATACCAGCATTAAAAAGCTATGTATGATTCTTACTCTATTATATCTTACTTAATAAGTTCTTAGATTTTTTTTTATGGAATGTGTTTAAAACATTGTTACGATGTAGTAAAATATCGAGAATTTTTAATTCTTAAATTATTTAATACTTTTAACTCTCAATGATTATCATTTTCAGAATCGTTTTAAATTTATTATAAAAATTTCTAATAAAATCTTTATGAGAGACTGGAACTCAGAATGACGAGGAATATTTCTGAGCTATTCAAATTTAAACAAGGAATAAAAAAAAGTGGGGTTTTGTTACATTTGTAATTATTTAAATACTTTTATTTATTCCTTTTCAAAAAAAAAAGGCTTGGAGCAAACATTTATTTATCACGCAACTTGAGAAAAACTTTTTAACAAAAGTAATAGTAACAACTAATGTTTTCCAAAAACTTATTTCTAAAGACGGAAAAAAAATTGATTTTTAATACGTGCTTGAAAAAGATTATCATTACAATTTTAAACAATTCTCTTTATTTTTGCCTGGATTCTGATTTCTTTTCAGTAATTACTTTAAAACGTTTGCATAAATTATCCCTCTCTTAATTTAAATGAAGACAAATTACAGCAGGTAATAATTAATAAGATATCTTTGAAAATGCAAAATTAAATTAAAACTTATGAAGTAAATCAACTTATATACAATCATGATATATCTATAATCCCATGGATGTTGGAAAATAACATTTGAAAAGTAAAGGACATTAAAAAGTGCCCTCATATAATATAGCTATTCAGATATGTCTCAACCTAGTATCAAAAGCAAGTCGAAGTTTCTATAACAAATTTTCTGAACTACGTACTTTTTTTTAGCTTTAGAAATATCGCCTAGGGATAAAGATAATCTGATCTGTGGGACAACATTGCTTCAACACATTTTCTTAACCTTGACCACTGATCTTCCGCTCGTATCTTTAATAACTGCATTTACAGCTTTATTGCAACACCGAGTGTAACCCAGTGCATCCAGTTACATGCCCTTCCTTCATCCGACCACTTCCTTTTGCCCTTTCTTTGTCTGGATGACATTAGCCAGTTATCGGTTTTCCTATATAAAATTAAAATAATTTTCTTTTTTTTCATGCGAACTCCCCTTTTAAATTTAAGTTTTATTCCAATTATATATTGAAGAAGACATGGAACGCAGAAAAAGTCGAATTTCGAAAAAGAAGATTTTGACTGAAAAAATTCTTTAGCAGTTGTGTATCATTATCAATAAAAAATTTTCCAATCTGATTATTTACCAGTCATCAAGTTTCGTGTTTGTATTGAGAGCTAAGTACTTTTAAATGGCCCATCTTTTTCTTTACATACACTTTTCTCAAAATGGTTTTTTTGTATTCAGAATACTTTTTTCGCATCTCATTTTACCTTGAGATATTCTTAAACTACGTAGGTATTTAATAAAAAGAACATTAAATAGAATTTTTATTATTTAGATAATTTATTTAAAATTCTCGTCACTGAAAAATCCTTTGAGGTGTCCTTTTTTAAAAAAAATGGATTACAAAGTTCACTTTTTCTTTCCTTTCATTGAATCTATTTTATTTATTTAAACAGCCATGGAGCTCTTCTTTAAATTGAATAACTGCATCAAAAACACGAAATTTAAGTTTTGAGTCAAAATAATACCCTTTTCCGTATTCTTCGCCAAACTGTACCATTGAAACACTCATTCGCATTCTGTATGCATGCATGTAAACATTTACTCAAAATTTCTTACCACACATAAATCTAACTACACTGGTTTAATTTTATTGAAAACCTTATTTCACAAACTAGCATATTTTGCACTAGATTTTGTTCCATTTACCACCGACCGCTGAAAATGGCGCCAGCTTTTTTTTTTCTCTTCAGGGCACTGACCACGCATAAGTTTCTTAACATTTGATGTACAGTTATATAGAGCAACTTTTTCATTTTGCTGCGTAACATTTAAATTACTGACATTACTGCGTATAGCAATGCGGTAATAATTTTAAAGTCTGTCTATAAAATTATCTATTAATTCTCCTTAGCCTGATAGGCCTTTAGTTTTCGATTCGAATTTTCTCAGACGTGAGTTCACTATCTTTTGTACATACCCAATACATTACAATTTAGTAACATTATTTGTCCCATAGGTGTCTTTCATTCACATGAAATCTTTTGAGTCATCTTCTCCATAACATTCAGTGTATTGAAATTGACTTTTTTTTTCTGACTGAAGAAATATTCGTGAAGCCCCAACAATTTCCATCTTTGAAGCAGACCACATAAAATTATACCGAAGTATGGGATCAGTTCTTAATGACTCATATTCGATATTTTTTGGCATTTCCTGAAGTCTCTTACGTTGGACAGTACGGTGATGTAACTTATATGCTTAGAACTTTCTCATTATCACCTATTCATAGATGTATAGCCTCTACGCTGTCATCTACCGTTTACATTGCATCAGATAAAATAATTTGCTTTTGTTCCATTATTTCAGCTGCAGCCTTTTTCGTTGATTCCTCATCTAAAATCACTTTCGAAAGGTTTGTTTTCTCTTCAATGCAGGAAAGAGTCGTCCAATTTTAGGTTGAACATAATTTGAAAATATCTGCATAACCCTTACCTAATTGTCGCATAGCATACCATTTATTAATCCAGTGTTTATTTCAGAGGAATTTACAATTTTCTTTTCTGAAGAGAAGGCCAAGAAAAAAGTCATAGCATTTCAGTGTAAAATGGGAGCATAATCCTTATCTTAAATTCTCGAATAATTGCACCTTCTTAGCAATACATTTTGGGCGACTAAGTTAAGCAAAAGCACAAAAAATACACTGAAGGTCAAAGATTCTAATACCCATCTTTGTGCGTAAGAAATTTATTCTTGTGTTGATAAACTAACACTTTTCAACCTAGAGGAGCTAGGCAGCACATACCGAAACAGGTTTGGAAGTACTGTTATTCCCCAAAATATTTGAAATCTATAGCCATAAAACTGACGTTTCCGCTTTCTATCAATATTTTTAACCATGGATAAGGGAAAAAATCAGAATATAAGGAAGAAACACATTTCTCTACACAATCGGATCTTTCGGGAGGAAAATAAAACGCACCTGTAAACGATGTGACTGAAAAACAAATTTACTGTCAGATCTTGCAGATAAGTAAGGAGAAATGTGTGGCCACATACTTTTATTTTTATTTTTAAATATTTTAATTTCTGATTAATTATTTGTACATTTAATTTAAAATTTCATGTTAAATAACAAAAAATGAGAAACGTGAACAAAAATTTCGGATCACTCCTATTTGCCTAGTTGTGTCGGATGTTCCTAGTTTGACCTATCCGGTCAGAGTAGCTCATGATCAAGTAATATTAAAACAGGTGCAACTCAGTTTTTGTGTAAGGTAGGAACAAACTTCAAACATATTCTTAATGAAAAAAAAAATTAATCGCCATTTTGATGGAAATTGGTGTTTGTCTCCTTCATAACACCATCTTAAATCGCAATGAATAACTTTACTAGTTTTGCAAACACTGTGAAAATTTGTAATAACTCAAACAATTATGATTTAGCTTTAAGCAAAATTTGCGTAAGGTATAAACAATAAAACTGTAAGAATTTGAAATATTTTGGAATCATATTAATTCAATACTCATTGCGTATAAGAATATATTGTGCGCATAACTAATATTTAAAAAAACATAGATAACTAAAATATAAACATAGATAGGACATACTAACAGTGGTTATTACTTTGCCAACACATAAATGAAATTCAATTTTAAAAATTTTTAGTAAGGTTCATTTAAAAAAAATTTAAAATGTTTGAAATCAAACTTAATTACAGCAATATCATTTAAACTGAAAGGATTGTTTCAAAAATTATACAAGAAAGCACAGAATACTTAAATTATTTTTAATCCTATGCTGTTACTGTAATATTAAGATAGAGAGCGCTGTATTCCAGTAGAATTATCATTTTTAGAAACTCATTTAATTTAAATTTTTGAGCATTGTGTTCGAATAAAAAAATTCTAATGCACAGAAATAGTGAAATTTTAATAATTATTAATACATTAATATAAATTTTTATTCAAAAATATTATATTATAACTTTTTAAATCGTAACCTTAAAGCATATTCTCAACATTAAAATTTACATGAATCATATTTTGGTTAGTGTATTGATATTTAACTTTAAAATTTGTTTTAAAATTTTTTTAAAGTTGTGAATCAAATGGAACGCATTTTGTTCATTTTATTTATTACAATTTTTAGTGAAAACGGTCAATTTTCACTTGTTATTTGAGAAAAGTTTTTGCTTAACCACAAATTTTTTTCAATATAACTTTTGGAGAAAACAAAATTTTATTTTTCTCATTATGGGTTAGAAGAATTTATTAAGCAATTTTAAAAGGAATAAGTAATATATTTTAATGTGTTACAGTTTGTAATATATTTAAAATAAATAATTAGGTTTATCTTAAAATTTTCCGGTTTTCATTAGCAAAAGATTAGAAAACAAAAATCATGAATACACATTAATCAATTACTATTTTTAGATGGAAAAAGTAATTACTATTTAATTTTTAATGTATATTGATGAAATAAAGTCTTCTTCGATTTCAATATTTTTATTCACAAACCGCATGTAAAAACTTTTTTTTAACTGAAATAATAATTTCAATTAACTTAAACGTCAAAAAAGACCTTTTAATATTCATTTTTAAACTGGTTAATCCAGAATCCACTTCTTTTAAAAAGAGATAATAAGTATTTTTAGATAAAAATAAATATGTAATAGCATTCGTTTCTTCGATCTTGACTTATAACCTCAGTTGGAAGATATATAAAATGTTACGAGTATTCATTCTAATCTGTCCTTGAATTGTATAATGCTACTAAGAAGGATGAATCATTAAGAAAATGTATCATAGATGAACCTGCTTTATTGTGGATATTCATTTCCAGCATAATTCAAGAATAACAAGTTTATTTACATTTCGGATACGTTACCTTTTTCATCAAAACAAACAGTATTCAAATTATTTTGATTCGAGGTGAACAAAATATTATCTGATGGAAGGTTTTTTACGTATAATTGAAAGGTCGAAAGCGCTTTATCATCACAATCGCCTGTTTATTTAATCTTTGTTTGTTTATTTTTGTTCAAATACTTCAAAATATCATAGATTTTACTTTTAAAATCTTATTAAATTTTTAATAAAAAAATGTAGAAATTTATAATTATTTTTTTTGCAAAAAATATAATTCTCAATATTTTAAACGGACCTTTAGAATAGCAGAGTATTTATAAATATACTCATCCAAAATTTAAACATCCAATGCTTAAAGGACTTATATGCATTATAAAAGAGATCAAACATCAAAAGTTCAAATAGAAATATTTGATAATTAATTTAATAACACAGTTTCATATTTACCTGGGAAACATAATTTTAAATCATTTTAAATTTGACTTTAAATAAAACAATTCTTATATATATATATACAGAGAGAGAGAAAAGTTTTCTTACAAAATCAAAATTTATTTTAAGAAGCATTTTGGTTTGTTAAAAGCGTTTTTTTTTTCTTATCTTGAATACATTCATAAAAATAAAAAATAGTCTCTGTTAATAAAATTAAAAAGTTGTAACATTTTACTGAAACAAACCGAGCTTCTATTTGTTATAAAAGGAGTAAGCATATATTTGAATTACTTTACATATATTTTCTATTAATTTTTGATGAAATTGATTATTTATTATTAATTGTTTTCGATAATTTTTCAAATTACATATTAAAAATGGAAAAAAGTGAAAAAGAAAGATTTTTAATTAATTTCATATTATTATTTTCTTACAAATCAAAACCATTTTTAATTCTATGACTGCAAGCCTTTGACATGCATATCTTCAAAAATATCATGATGTCATGTTTGTGCAAAATATTACTTATTCACACAATTATCAAAATCATTTGGACCGTTCTCAAAAATTTATGTTGACACGGATATGTGGAGCTCTAGAAGTATGGTGTCCCGGTCTTGCATGATCTTTATTCCTTTTGGAGGCACCTGAAGAGTTTATTAAAACAAATATTTTCCCTTTTTCGTCCAGATGTTTTCAGCACGTGTCACGCGCTCGTTTCTCTTTCACGTGTGTTAATAATGAGGTCGTCAATCGTTTTATTTTTCTACTTCATCTTATTAACAATTCATTGCAAACTATTGGAATATGTGTCATGGCGTGGTTTTTAGTTTGCGTTAGTTGATAAGTTCTATCTCGAAAAGTTAAACAAAATTATTTAACTTGAATGAATTTGAATCAAGAAAAGTTAAATAATGTTAATAATGTGTGTACAAAATGTTTTTATATAAGAAATAAAAAAAAAACATAATTCTATTTAAATCATTTTCTGCACTGCTCTCAAATTTTAATAATTTAACATTAGCTTGCAATAAACTTGCGATTTTATGGGAAAAAAATGATCCCATATCAAATAATAATTACTAAAAACAAATACTTGTATATTTTCAGAAAAGTCTACAATCAAAATAAACACCAATCCTCAAACATCAACAATTCTTAAATACTGCATTTAAGTAATTGATTTTCATTTATTTTCATAAGTAAAATTAATAACTCAAAAGAAAGAACATCGATAGATCATGACAACTAATTTTATTTAAAATAAAACTAATTTTATATAAAAAAAAATTATTTTATAAAAAAGTCCGAGAATTAATAACAAATTTAAATATTAATGTTATGTTATTTTATAAAATATAGAAAATAAAGACAATTTTCTTAAAGGTTACTATATTTAATAACATTCCTGTTTCTTTGAGAAACATTATTCCTATTTCTCAGAAGGAATTCAAGCAATTGAAATAAAATAATAAATAATCATGGTAAATGTATATCCTATAACATATTAAAAACTTTTTTCAAGTATTTTCCTGTATTATAGAAAGTTTTATTCGTTCAAGCTCTACTTTATAACTGTTATTAAATAAGGCTTTGATTCCTTACGAAGGAGTAATTTTATTCTATAAGATACACTTTTAAAATTACCTCTTTTCTGACATTTTTATTGTTGCTGTTAATTCTATAACATACACTAACTTTTAAAAGTACCTCTTCTCTGACATTTCTATTGTTGCTGTATATCATTATCTTAGTTCTATTGCCAAATAAATTATTTTAGTACTGTTGCTTAATGTTATTTGTCATTATGCTGCCAATCATCAAAAGGACGCCTTAATACAAATTAGTGAAATTTACTATTGATTCTAATTTAATTTAGTTAAAAAGTTAATATAATTTTTATTTTATTCAAAAGCCAGTTTTCACATTTATATATTAAATTTATATTGATATGCGAGGCGATTATTGAGACAGGAAACAAAAAGATCCTTAATTTAGTATAGTCTTGAAAATAATAATAAACGGGTTACAGATTTTTTTCACATTATGCACATAAAATTAACACGAATTTATGTTATTTTTTATCCTTATAGTTTGTAATATTTCCAGTTCATGTAACCCGAGACTACAATCAAGTAAAAATAAAAATTTAAAAAAACTGAGAACAAATATATAAAGAGCCTATCAAATGATTATTTATCATGTTCTAGTTTTGTTTCCATTTGCTTATATTGGCAATTACTTAGATAGTTGCAATAGCACATATATAGTTACAGCAATACCAATGGTGTTTCACAAAACTAAATTTTTGATGCTGTGAAATTATTTCGATGACAGAAATTATTAATACATAGTTTACTTTTTTTTATATAAGTTTCAATTCTCAAGCATTTTATTTATAGAATTATTTACATTAATGTATTTATAATCATATTTCATTACAATATTGTTGTGATTTCAGATATTTATCCATGGAGAAAATTTGAAAAACCTTCACAAGTACATTTCACCTTCTATATTACCTCAAGAATTCAATGGAGAACTTGGACCATTTGACAACAGCACTTGGCACAACAACATCCTAAAAAAGAATGAATGGTGCCTTGAACAGCGCTTGTACGGATACCAAAAATCGCAATAATTTTCAAATATTTTGACATTTTCTGGGATCTAATTAGTCCTTTAATTAGTCCTGATATTTTAAAATTACTTGAAAAGAACAAGAGCAATTCTAGGTTCTTCCATTTCATATACAACCCGATCTCTGCTTGTATTGAGATTGACTCTTGAGATTAACACGAATAATTTAGATATGTGTTTCTGTTCAATTAATGTGTTGAATCCTTTTTGTTATCCTTATTGAAATCAAAATTAACTTTATTGTGGTTATATCTATGAGACATTATACACCTTATTAAGAGATTTTGCATTTTATAAAAATTATACGTCTTATGTTCCAATTAAAAAAATGAACATAACACAACTTGTTATAGTTATGTGATAACATATCTTGAATGAATTATATTCATTTGATTTGCTTTAAATAAAATTAATTTAATGTACAAAGTATTATTAATGTACAAAAATAATTTCTTTTGTTTGCATGAAACTGTAAATATGATAATTTAAGTTCAGCATTTGACAAAAATGCTTTGATTTTATAATTTATTTATATTTAGTTAACACTTTGATTTAATTATTATTTTTGATAAATTTTCCAACTGAAAGAAATACTGGATTATTTTAATGCAATAGTTAAAAAAATTGCTTCAATTATTTAAAAACTGTATCCAGATATAAACTGAATAATATAACGAAAATCTTACAATTCAATTAAAAACACTCAATGGTATATTTTGCAATATAAACATATTTTCATCTGACAGTAGCTAACTTCACAAATTTAAACAATGTGCAATTTAGCTGTAAATGTAAAAGCGCAAATATATTTATATAAAAAAGTAAGATAATTTTTATCATATAAGCTTAAATTTTGCCTCATAAATTTTTTTGATATCTTAAATATTTTTTCTTTGCTATTAATTCATATTCTATCTAAACATCATTTATGATTTTCCTGAGGAATTTTAAAGGTTTTATATTTTTGAAAACATATCTTGTGTTTTTGTATGTGTATGTACATATATCTAAAGGCTTTGGCTGTAAAAATGCTATTTAAACTGTGTATTCTTTGTGATTTCCATCCATGTAAGTTTTTACAAAGCAATGACTTGTATGTTTCAAGAAATCAAAAACTGCTTGTTAAATAAAATTAATTAACAGATTTCAGTTTGTCAAACGCGTGATTTTATACTGTATTTGCAATATATTGTTGAATTATTTCATACTAATATTGGCAAGTAAGCACACACAAAATGACTGCTGAATTCTTACGTCAGAACTTATTTTCCTCTTAAACGTTGTTTTTGCATCAATGAAAAAATAATATACATTGGAATAAGAATGAGTGTTCGTGATCTTGAAGTAGCTTCCGGTCTACTACGTCATAAAGTTAATATTTAATGTAAAAACTATATTAAATCATTCGTATATATATTTCATTATTATTATGCCCTGGGAACCTTGCTTATCAACTTACGGAGAATTCCTTCATACTCCCGATAACTACATACAAAGCTTATGTACACAAACATAGTCGATGTAATTTTCTTTGCATTTTAATAAGAATAGAGACTACAATTTCTTCTACCGTCTAAGATATTAAAATAAAATAGTTTTAGAAAAGATATACACAGATTTGTGTGGTTTCAAAGTATATAGATATATAGTGTGTACATCTATAAACATATCTAATTTGGAAAGTCTTGCATTACGACCTTATTCAAATGTAGTTAAATAAATACTACTATATTAGGTTTCAAATATTTTTACGTGTTCTTCCTGCTTAGATAGATTTTCCACCTATTTATTAGTTCAAATATAATATTCATAAAATATTTATAGATATATTAGACTTACAGAAATCATTTTCACATTTTGTTTCCTACATTATAAGGGTGTGACAACATCCTGTTATTCTTCTGGTCTGTCATCTTATAGTTTAATCACAAAATCGAAATTTCAATTTCAGTTCAGGCACAGACCAAGTAAATAAAATACAGAATTCTATCTGAATTATATGTTTATTTCATCGATTAATAAAAGGCGGCTTCTATAGTAGTTTACTTCCTTTATTCGCGAGTACTAACAAATTCTATAATCTATCTATAAGTCTAGCATTATTATTTATTCTCTTACCAGAATAAGAATACGAGAACCTCTTGCAATAGCTCTGACAGCGTTAATTCCAAATCTCACCAAATCATCTATACACGCCAGAATACTTCACTGCACATCACACCAACACTCTTCCCATTAACGTAAACTTTATTACATTCATTTCAATTCTCTATCACTTATATAGAATATTATTATATCTATTGACTTCACTTCCAAAGTTCACTTAATCTGCATCACGTTCCATTGGATTAGGAAGAAGCTGGGAACTTAAATATAAAATCAGAAGGAAATTCCTGATGCCAGTTGAAGAAAAATAATTCACGAATAACACAGAAAAATTAATTTTCCTCTTTACGTATTAAAATCCAAATTATGTATTTGCTGAATATTTCAAATTTTTAAAGACACTCTTTGAAAAAGTCATATATATATATATATATATATATATGGAAACGCTTTCCAAAAATTTAGACGCATTTTTAAACCCTTTGAGAAGTATTAAATCAATTAAAAAGGCAATTTTATCTCAATATTGTTTGGCTCATCTTGCTCTTCAATTTAGATGATGCACTAGTAACATATCTTACACGTAGGTAAATAAAGGCAAAGATGTCAATATTGCATTAGACATTATATTTGATTTTGATCTATAGACTACATTTTCTCTTGAATTGCTCTTAGAAAACTGTTAGTCAATAATTGTTACATTGTAGTACTTGTAAGTTACAAGCACCTACAATTTCAATAACAACTTTGAATGGAAATGACATATCTACATCTCGTACACTATAAAATGCAATTCAGTCAATTAAGCTTACACTTTTCGATGTCACTTCTTTCAAGACAGTTAAATTAATTCATGATGAAATTATTTAACGAAATAAAAAAGTTCTAACTTCTTGAAAAAAAAATTCCCTCAATGACAAAAACATTCCAGCCGTGATTTTTCTCAAAATTGCTGATTTAATTTGAAATATGTTATGTTTATTGTTATAAGTTATTTTAATTACTAACTATTTTTAAACTTTAATTTCGTCCTGCAATTTTGATTTTTTAAATCGAAATAAATTGTTTTGAAGTATGAGAGATTAACTTTTTGAGATTAAATTTTACTAGTTATTTCATTTTTTTTTTTTTTGTTGTTAAATGAAACTTATTTTGGAAATGGTCTATGTTGTTAGAAATTGAATTTGTATTCAAAATCTTGGTGAAATCATATAGTTTATTCCCAAAAACCTATCTTTTCGAAAGCAAATAATCTGAATATTTACAACTAATAATAATATAACATTCTTGATAGTAAAAAGGTTGGTTTATAGTGCTTTAAAATGGAAGTAAAATTTAAATATATAATTTTGCAATCTAAGAAAAAGCTCCAGGCAAATTGATAATTCATCCATCCTTATAAATTGACTCAGTCTCAAAGTATTAAACTCAGTCAGAATTTATTAAATTTCTCAAATTCTCTCTTTTTAAAAAAAAAATCAAGAAGCTAAAAAAGTCTGAATACGGTTTTTTACTAAATGGAAAAAAATATATGAAGTCTTTTCAAAAATATTTATTCATTTCTGTAAAAATATATTCGTTTTTGAGTAAATATCAGCATAGAATACGATATATTTATATAGGAAAGTGTTATTGGTTTGGTGAAAAATTATTATGTTGTACTCTAACTGAGAACAATAACTTTTCTGATTGATAGAAAAACGGTCTTCCAAGCATTTGTTACTTACTACTAAATAAAATACTGAATTTTTCATATCTTAATAGCTTTTATGAATTCAATATTTAATTTATGCTTATATACACCCAATTTTTATATGTCTAATTTCATGAACCAGATCTGACCATCGCTCTGCCGTGGCTTCCTTACTGCCTTATTTACACGCTCATATTTCAGGTTTTCCACGTGAGATTTAATGTATAGTACAGCAATTACCTAATCATTTTAGCTTCCGACTTTAGTTCTCAATTATATTTACGAGTAAACAGAATGATATTAGTAAGCAGAAGCGTGAATTCAGAATAATAATAATAATAAATATCTAGGCTCTTTTCAGTTCTAAACAACGTATTCATGGAATTAAATGGTTTCAATTTATAAATTAATAATGTATACATGATTTATGACTTACTGGCAAGAGAAGACAAGAAAAAAGTTCAGGAGAAGTAATTTTATGCTGTGCAGGTTCTTCTTTCGAAAGATGTTAAACTTAATTTCCTGTTTCCAAAAAATAGGTAATGTAATTCATAATTTATACGGAACCAACAGACGCTCCTAGATATAACAGCTGTCTCTCTCTCTCTCCCTCATGAGAGAAAAACAATAAAGCAGGCAGAGAAGGAATTGCATACCAGTGCAGTGTTTGTATCGGAAAAAGAAAGCGCATGGTCTTGCGAACTCCTTAACATGCATTAAGTGTTTAAAAAATACGAATTAAACTCATGCTTTCAACCCTTCATGAAGAAAACAATTATTTAGTACATACTTACGAATTCAATAAACATGAAATCTGTTACTGATTCTATTAATCTGAGAGTACCTTGTTTGCTAATATACAAATAACTGAATCTTAGATATATTTCATATCATAAAACGCAAAACCTTATTCACCAGATTTTCGAATTGCAATGTCCATATGGTATTTCTTTCTTCAGGTCATTACTAATCTTAACTAAAAGAGTCAAAATCGTAATAAATGAAGAATCCAGTTATGATGATAACTGATTTATTACCCTCAAAGTTATCATTATTTAATGTTTGTGATCTATTTTACTTTACTTGCTGTTGAACCACCTAAACGCGTTTGAAACTATCGTTCGGAAAACAATTTAATCTATCGCTTTCTAACTCACTCGAGTTCAAGTGAGTGGAATCACTGGGAGTTGAGGGTTCCCTAATTCGAGCGTACCTACCTATCATCCGGAAACTCCTTCAGCTAAGTACGGCTGGTCCATATAACTCCCTTTGACCCTTCAGTTCACTATCTCTATTCCAATTAACGTCCAACCCATTTATTCAAATCTTCGCAACTAATAAATGTTATTTATAAAATCTATTAATTACATTTCATAACTTCTAATTTACATAAATCATATTTTATTGTAATGGGAGGAATTTAGAATTCAAACACAATCAAAGAGAAATTCGGAGTTGGTTGAAGGGGAAATCGCAATGGAACCCGTTGTATGTATTTTTGTTAGATTGGTTTTATCGATTTTTTAATTTTTCTTTTTATACCCGTACATAAAATTTTCAGCATTTTTCTTTAAAAATTTCAGCAAATCACACTCTGAGAAGGCCGGATGTATTACACGAAAAAATTTGATGTAAATGAGGATTGTCATACTTTTACAATAAAATTAGTTGTAATACCTTGGAAAATTGTTTGAATGCGCTAAAAGGTCTTGGTACAGGACCTTAACTTGATTCAATTCTAAGCAAGTACAAAATTAACAATCATAAGAGAATATAAGAATTTTCTATGTGAGAAATTTTTTTAAAAACACACTATTTTTTTTAGCCATTTTCTTCAAAAAAATTCAATTTTTTTCATATGTTTTATGAAGTTCTTAGATAAACTATTAATTTAGTTTTTAATCAAAAAGGTTTTGCAAATATTACAAAATTTATTCACTCACAAGTTTTTTTAAAAAAAAATTTCCAAAATTAGGCTGTAAAAGCAGTCGCGTACCTTAAATGGTAATTTGTTTATTCAATCCCTATTTATCTTCTCGGTTAAACGTATTCTTAATTCCATAAAATGAAAAACATTGTTGTAATACAAATTAATGTTATTGGAAGATCTTTTTATCTAACGCAATATATTAATTTGTTTTATGATAAAGTCAATAAATGACAACACAAGTTTAACTTTCAAGATTACCTGAAGGTAGAATAAAAATATAAGCATTGCACAATATTGATTCAGGAAAGAACACTTCAGTCAAAATAATTTGATTGATAAAGTTTTTGTCTCAAATGAAAACAAAAATAATTTATCGAAGAAATACAACATTATTATTATACAATCAGTTACAATTAATCCCCCATATATATAC
>BMAW01010916.1:0-44721 GCA_019974015.1 Nephila pilipes | reverse complement strand
AGTGCTTTCATGCACATTGCTAAAATAAAACGATTGATTTATTCTCATTATTAAATACACGTGAAAGAGAAACGAGCGCGTGACACAATGTGCTGAAAACATCTGACGAAAAGGAAAAATATTTGTTCTAATAAAAATCTCTCAAATGCACCTCCAGAGGGAATAAAGATCACATACAAGACCGGGACACCATACCTAGACCTACATATCCGTGTCAACATAAATTTTTGAGAACGGTCCAAATGATTTGGATAATTGTGTGAATAAGCAACAATCTGCAGAAACGTGACATCCTTGATAGCCTTTTGAAGACATGTGCATGTCAAAGGCCTAAACTAAGAACTAAAAATGGTTCTGATTCAAGAACATAATATGAAATTAATTAAAAATCTTTCTTTTCACTTTTTCCTTTTTAATAGGTAATTGAAAATTAGGAAAATTAATAATAAATGGAATCAATTTTACTAAAAATTCAATAGAAAATATATGTAAAGTAATTCAAATACACAGTGCTTACCCTCCTTTCTTTATATGTAGTCAAAATATCATAGGCCAATGATCTGTTCTTTAGCAAAATTAAGCAACTTTTAATCGAATTAACAGAGTCTATTTTTATTTTTGTGAATGTATTCAAGATAAGAAAAACGGCTTCTAACACACCATTAAAATGCTCTCAAAAATAAATTTTGATTTTTGTAAGAAAAATCTTCTCTTCTCTCTGTATATATATATATATATATATATATATATATATATATATGAGGAGCATTGAATGCTCAAATTTTTGATGAGTATATTTATAAATACTTTGTTATTCTAAAGGTCCATTTAAAAAATTGAGAATTCTATTTTTTGTAACAAAAATAATTATAAATTTCTACATTTTTTTTACTAAAAATTTAATAAGATTTTAAAAATAAAATCTATAATATTTTGAAGTATTTGAACAAAAACAAACAAAGATTAAATAAGCAGATGATTGTGATGATAAAGAGTTTTCGACCTTTCAATTATACGTAAAAACTTTCCATCAGATAATATTTTGTTCACCTCGAATCAAAACAATTTGAATACTGTTTGTTTTGATGAAGAAGGTAACGCATCCGAAATGTAAATAAACTTGTTATTCTTGAATTATGCTGGAAATGAATATCCACAAAAACGCAGGTTCATCTATGATACATTTTTTAATGATTCATCCTTAGTAGCATTATACAATTCAAGGACAGATTTTAATGAATACTCGTAACATTTTATATATCTTACAACTGAGGTTATAAGTCAAGATCGAAGAAACGAATGCTATTACATATTTATTTTTTATCTAAAAATACTTAATATCTCTTTTTAAAAGAAGTGGATTCTGGATTAACCAGTTTAAAAATGAATATTAAAAGGTCTTTTTTGACGTTAAGTTAATTGAAATTATTATTTCAGTTAAAAAAAAGTTTTTACATGCGGTTTGCGAATAAAAATATTAAAATCGTAGAAAACTTTATTTCATCATTATCCATTAAAAATTAAATAGTAATTACTTTTTTCATCTAAAATAGTAATTGATTAATGTGTATTCATGATTTTTGTTTTCTAATCTTTTGCTAATGAAAACCGGAAAATTTTAAGATAAACCTAATTATTTATTTTAAATATATTACAAACTGTAACACATTAAAATATATTACTTATTCCTTTTAAAATTGCTTAATAAATTCTTCTAACCCATAATGAGAAAAATAAAACTTTGTTTTCTCCAAAAGTTATATTAAAAAAAAATTGTGGTTAAGCAAAAACGTTTCTCAAATAACAAGTGAAAATTGTCCGTTTTCACTAAAAATTGTAATAAATAAAATGAACAAAATGCGTTTCATTTGATTCACAACTTTAAAAAAATTTAAAACAAATTTTAAAGTTAAATATCAATACATCAACCAAAATATGATTCATGTAAATTTTAATGTTGAGAATATGCTTTAACGTTACGATTTAAAAAGTTATAATATAACATTTTTGAATAAAAATTTATATTAATGTATTAATAATTATTAAAATTTCACTATTTCTGTGCATTAGAATTTTTTTATTCGAACACAATGCTCAAAAATTTAAATTAAATGAGTTTCTAAAAATGATAATTCTACTGGAATATAGCGCTCTCTATCTTTATATTACAAGAAGCCAAATGAAAAATAATTGAATGCAAATTATATAATTCGCGAATATTTAAAGACCAAATATGTTAGAGAACATAACTTATAACTTTACTGACCATGTTTCTGTAACAGCATAAGATTAAAAATAATTTAAATATTCTGTGCTTTCTTGTATAATTTTTGAAACAATCCTTTCAGTTTAAATGATATTGCTGTAGTTAAATTTGATTCCCAAACATAATAAAAATTTTTTTAAATAAACCTTACTAAAAATTTTTAAAATTGAATTTCATTTATGTTTTGGCAAAGTAATAACCACTGTTAGTATGTTCTATCTATGTTTATATTTTAGTTAACTATGTTTTTGTAAATTTTAGTTATGCAGACAATATATTCTTATACGCAATGAGTATTGAATTAAGATGATTCCAAAATATTTCAAATTCTTACAGTTCTATTGTTTATACCTTATGGAAATTTCGTTTAAAGCTAAATCATAATTACTTGAGTTATTACAACTTTTCACAGTGTTTGCAAAACTAGTTAAGTTATTCATTGCGATTTAAAATGGTGTTATGAAGGAGACAAACACCAATTTCCATCAAAATGGCGATTAAATTTTTTCTTTCTTTAAGAATATGTTTGAAGTTTGTTCCTATCTTACACAAAAACTGAGTTGCACCTATTTTAATATTACTTGATCATGAGCTTCTCTGACTGGATAGTTCAAACTAGGAGCATCCGAAACAACTAGGCAAATAGGAGTGATCCGAAATTTTTGTTTACGTTTCTCATTTTTGTTATTTAATATGAAATTTTAAATTAAATATACAAATAATTAATCAGAAATTAAAATATTTAAAAATAAAAATAAAAATATGTGGCCACACATTTCTCCTTTCTTATCTGTAAAATCTGACAGTAAATTTGTTTTTCAGTCACATCGTTTACAGGTGAGTTTTATTTTCCTCCTGAAAGATCCGATTGTGTAGAGAAATGTGTTTCTTCCTTATATTCTGATTTTTTTCCTTATCCATGGTTAAAAATATTGATAGAAAGCTGAAACGGCAGTTTTATGGTTATAGATTTCAAATATTTTGGGAAATTACAGTACTTCTAAACCTGTTTCGGTACGTGCTGCCTAGCTCCTCTAGGTTGAAAAGTGTTAGTTTATAACACCAGAAGAAATTTCTTGCGCACAAAGATGGGTATTAGAATCTTTGACCTTCAGTTTATTTTTTGTGCTTTTGCTTAACTTAGTCGCCCAAAATGTATTACTAAGAAGGTGCAATTATTCGAGGATTTAAGATATGGATTATGCTCCCATTTTACACTGAAATGCTGAGACTTTTTTCTTGGACTTCGCTTCCGAAAAGAAAATTGTAAATTCCTCTGAAATAAACACTTGATTAATAAATGGTATGCTATGCGACAATTAGGTAAAGGTTATGCAGATATTTTCAAATTATGTTCAACCTAAAATTTGTCGACTCTTTCATACATTGAAGAAAAAACAAACCGTTGGAAAGTGATTTCAAAAGTAGATGAGGAATCAACGAAAAAGGCTGCAACTGAAATAATGGAACAAAAGCAAATTATTTTATCTGATGCAATGTAAACGGTAGATGACAGCGTAGAGGCTATACATATATGAATACGTGATAATGAGAAAGTTCTAAACATAAAAGCTACGCCATCGTACTGTCCAACGTAAGAGACTTCAGGAAAAGCCAAAAAATATCGAATATGAGTCATTAAGAACTGATCCCATATTTCGGTATAATTTTATGTGGTCTGCTTCAAAGATGGAAATTGTTGGGGCTTCACGAATATTTCTTCGGTCAGAAAAAAACCCGTCAACTTCAATACACTGAATGTTATGGAGACGGGGACTCAAAAGATTTCATGTGAGTGAAAGACAACTATGGGACAAATAGTGTTACTAAATTGTAATGCATTGGGTAAGTACAAAAGATAGTGAGCTCACGTGTGAGAAAATTCGAATCGAAAACTAAAGGCCTATCAAGCTAAGTAGAATTAATAGATAATTTTATAGACAGACTTTAAAATTATTACAGCGTTGCTATACGCAGTAATGTCAGTAATTTAATTGCTATGCAGCAAAATGAAAAAGTTACTCTATATAATTGTACATCAAATGTTAAGAAACTTATGCGAGGTCAGTGTCCTGTAGAAAAAAAAAAAAGCTGGCGCCATTTTCAGAGGTCGGTGGTAAATGGAACAAAATCTAGTGCAAAATATGCTAGTTTGTGAAATAAGGTTTTAAATAAAATTAAATTAGTGTACTTAGATTTATGTGTGGTAAGAAATTTTGAGTAAATGTTTACATGAATGCATACGAATGCGAATGAGTGTTTCAATGGTACAGTTTGGCGAAGAATACGGAAAAGGGTATTCTTTTGACTCAAAACTTAAATTTCGAGTTTTTGACGCAATTATTCAATTTAAAGAAGAGCTCCAGGGCTGTTTAAATAAATAAAATAGATTCAATGAAAGGTAAGAAAAATTGAACTTTGTAATCCATTTTTTTAAAAAAGGATACCCCAAATGATTTTTCAGTTACGAGAATTTTAAATAAATTATCTAAATAATAAAAATTCTATTTAATGTTCTTTTTATTAAATAATAACGTAGTTTGAGAATATCTCAAGGTAAAATGAGATGCGAAAAAAGTATTTTGAATACAAAAAAACAATTTTGAGGAAAATGTATGTAAAGAAAAAGATGGGCCATTTAAAAGTACTTAGCTCTCAATACAAACACGAAACTTCATGACTGGTAAATAATCCGATTGAAAAATATTTTAATAATGGTACACAACTGCTAAAGAATTTTTTCAGTCAAAATCTTCTTTTTCGAAATTCGACTTTTTCTGTGTTCCATGTCTTCTTCAAAATATAATTGGAATAAAACTTAAATTTAAAAGGGGAATTCGCATGAAAAAAAAGAAAATTAATTTAATTTGATGTAGGAAAACCGATAACTGGCTAATGCCATCCAGACAAAGAAAGGGCAAAAGGAAGTGGTCGGATGAAGGAAGGGCATGTAACTGGATGTACCGGGTTACACTCGGTGTTGCAATAAAGCTGTAGATGCAGTTATCAAAGATACGAACGGAAGATCAGTGGTCAAGGTTAAGAAAATGAGTTGAAGCAATGTTGTCCCACAGATCAGATTATCTTTATCCCAAGGCGTTATTTCTAAAGCTAAAAAAATACGTAATTCAGTAAATTTGTTATAGAAAATTCTACTTGCTGTTGATATTAGGTTGAGACATATTTGAATAGCTATATTATATGAGGGCACTTTTTTATGTCCTTTACTTTTCAAATGTTATTTTTCAACATCCATGGGATTATAGATATATCATGATTGTAAATAAGTTAATTTACTTTATAAGTTTTAATTTAATCTTGTATTCTCAAAGACATCTTAATTTATTAATTATTACCTGCTGCAAGTTGTCTTCTTTTAAATTAAGAAAGGGATAATGTATGCAAATGTTTTAAAGTAATTACTGAAAAGAAATCAGACTCCAGGCAAAAATAAAGAGAATTTTTTAAAATTGTAGTGATAATCTTTTTCAAGCACGTATTAAAAATCAATTTTTTTCCTCCTACAGAAATAAGTTTTTGGAAAACATTAGTTGTTACTATTACTTTTATTAAAAAGCTTTTCTCAAGCTGTGTGATAAATAAATATTTGCTACAAGCCTTTTTTTTTTTAAAAGGAATAAATTAATGTACTTAAATAATTACAAATGTAACAAAACCCCATTTTTTATTCCTTGTTTAAATTTGAATAGCTCAGAAATATTCCTCGTCATTCTGAGCTCCAGCCTCTCATAAAGACTTTATAAGAAATTTTTATAATAAATTTAAAACGATTCTGAAAATGATAATTATTGAGAGTTAAAAGTACTAAATAATTTAAGAATTAAAAATTCTCGATATTTTACTACATCGTAGCAATGTTTTAAACATATGCTATAAAAAAATCTAAGAACTTATTAAGTAAGATATAATAGAGTAAGAATCATGCATAGCTTTTTAATGCTGGTATATAAATTGCTTTATATAATTAACATTGATTTTTAAAATTCTTTCTTAAAGTTAACATATGATAGATATCTTTCAGAATATTTTGGAATATTTAATCAGTTGAATACTAAATAATAATAAAATATTAGACGAAAACATCTATAATCAATGTATAGAAAGTTTTTAATTAATTATTAAATATTTTTCATTTTAAAGCATTAAAAGAGTCAGGCTATAATTATGTTTCACACATTAAATGATTATTTTAATTTGATTTTATTCAAGTTGATTACAAAATCTGTATAAAAATATTATAAAAAAGATCAATTTTTCATAATCCATTGAAGTTAGGAAATGATATGCGAATAATGTTTAATTTAAATAAAATAGTTATTCATCCTTTCAGAAAGTTATTTTCACTTATTCGTGAGATATTATAAAATCTGTTCAAAAATACCCAGTATGTTAAAACCCAAATTAATATTTCTAATTATAAATTTGTAACAACTGCCCTTCATTACTTAATTCAATGTGTGTGGCCATGGTTCCTTTTAATTAAACATTTAATAGACACGAGATTCCGATTGAAGATACGTAAGAACAAGATAAAATACTTTATTTATCAATGATGGACAGGAAATGTCATTCTCTCTCGTATACCACTTAATGCGTCAATTCTAAATTAGAATCAACTAATAAATTCTAATCATACCAATTCACTCGTTCTGGTTAAATTACTTCACACAAACAGCCGATTCTTAATACTTTTAACAAGAATTTGCTTCAATCAAAAAAACCAATTATGATACTTCAATCCAAATTATAAATATCTATCAGCAAGTCATTATCTTCTGTCTCTCATCATTTTATTTTCATTTATTTCACTTTACTTCTCTTTTCATCTAATTTAGCTAATAACATTTCATTTGGATTGGGAAGAAATTGTAATTGTATGCAATTCAATTTACTATCAAGTTCCCGAGGTCAGTGAAGAGAAAATTGGGAATAGGCCAACTTCATAAATTGAAAACAATTTTGGTTAGTAGAAAACTAAATTAATAAACTAAGCAAGTGTATTAATTTAAAAAAAAACCTTCAACGCATATCCTGCAGAAGTCTGAAAGTATAATATCGAGTTTAAACGGAAAACTGCCAAAGAACTCATATTAGAAAGAATATGCTTGAGGAGTTAGTAATTAATAAGAATGCATGAAGAAAACAACAATTTTATTTTTCTATATCTATTTTAGGAGTATCAGAAATAGATTGAGAAAATGAATTTGTCATGTACTCGTAAGTAGTCAGAAGGAAGAAAACAAACTCAAAATGAGATCATGATTTATTGTGATTTTTAGGTGCATGCAAGCTGTTTTTAGGTATATTAATTTTGTTTTTTGTGAACTTCTTTAATAGAAAACGTTATAATATTTATTGTTCGTATTTAAATTCACTAGGATAGTATTATTTATGCAAAATATTACTTAGTAATTCGTTTCTCAACAGCCAGTAAACATTAGTTAATATTTATTGATCAACTTTTTTTGTACCGAGAACTAAACAAAAATTCACGTGATTGTTGAGAGTTTTTATTATTTGACTGCATTCTAATTAAAAATTACCTTGGAATTTCGAGAGAATTTTACAAATCTACTGAATTAGGATTTTAATACCGACTATTAAATGCAAAATCCCTTAACGACATTTTTTTTAAAAAATATCTGCACGTGACAGATCAATACTTTAATAATTAAAATACATATATGTAATTTAAAATACAATTAATTGTTTATTTTAATACATTTTAAGCATATTAGGCATGCATTTTCCATTATACAAACCAGCATAGGAATAGTTGGAAATAGTTAAAAGGAACATGGAAAACGTTTTCATAAATAACATGTAATTTCCAGAATCTATCATATTTTTTCTTTTCCCGTGTAGATATTTTTTCTTAACATAAAAATTGCATTGAAATGTGCATCACGACATAAAGTTTTTTTTTTCTTTTCTTTTTCTTTCTTTTTTTGATTTTTATGTATTATATATTTTTTATTTTCTTTATTATTTGGTCTTGTAGAAAACTAATATTAAATCTATTTAAATATTTTAGCTGTAAAATCTCAAGTTAAAATTAAAGGAATAAAAATAATTACGTCCAAGCTGTGTTGTTAAGATTTATGAATGTGAAAATATAAGAGAAATATTCATGAGGTTCAAAAACATTTCCGTGGGGGAAAAAGAAGATACATGCTGATTACCTGATTTGAAAAACGCACTTTCTGTTTGAAGTTACGTTTGATCCAGATGACCTTCTAACTGTTTACTAGTTTTTTTTAAATAAATGGGCATTCAAAACGACGCAAATAATTAGGAAATATAAATAATCAGTTAAATAAATTCGAGACCTTGCTGAATATTTTACTGACTAAAGGTAATCAATCTGTGAAATTTTGTAAGCAATAATTCATCAAATGTGTACAATCTGTAAGCAAGCATTTCGACCTTGAATACAGCTTTTTCGATGAATGCGAAAGGAAAATACTACAAATATTAACATCTCTCTCTCTCTCCCTCAAGATTACAACGAAGTTTCATATTTATTTTGATATTAAAATGAAAAGTTAATGGAATACATGTCAAAAATAAAAAAATGGCTGAACCAAAAACTTTTAATTTTTAATCAATGTCCATTTCGTTGAAAAAAGATTCTGTGAAGTAAATAAGGAATAAATGCGGAAATGCTAATTAATTAAAGATTTCTTAATGAAATTTTAATTTCGAATTTTTACAACACTTTTAAGTAAATAATTTTTTAAGTAAAATTTCTCTAATTTAAAAAAAAATGTGCCATACATAAACAGAGTGTTTCTTTTCTTCAAAACGTATTTCCATTACAAAAATATATGATTTAGTTGAACATGACTAAAACCCGATTTTTATGTTGTGTTATTACTTTTTCGAAATGACCAAGCTCTATGACCATGCTGATATCATGCTCTCTAAATCCCAAACTATTATTTAAATGAAGAGCATATTATGTTTAGAAAGTTCCAGCAATCCAGAATAAGGTCAGAAGAAGTTTCGTTGATGCAACACTTGGTGCAAATGATGTAAGCATTGATGGAAAGATTGTGCAGTTTCTGAGGTCTAAAGTACTGGAACACCGAATGTTAGATGTTTAATATCACTCCTTCTGCAGACTTGAGCTGGGCAAAAGTGGAATAGCCTTTATGTCTTAGGTATCTCTACAAAGAGTTTACATTTCCCCAATGTACGAGGGTAAAATATTAATTACTATTAAGGAAAAACCAAGATATATCTGAAGTACTGAGAAGACATAATTCAATCTGCTGAATTCCACAATGACGCCCTTCAAAAAGTCAAGAAAGCGAAACTTTACGATACCCCAATATAATGATTAAAACTTTACTATAGTCCGGGTTACTTGATACTATATGGCTTCCTGATACCAAATAAATTAACATTAATAATTGTACTTTACAGCATTATGTAAATAATCAATTAACAAGCTGAATGAATTTTTCCCAGCTATTTCATCGTTTTTTCTTAGCAATAATTAGAACTTTACGATATATCCCCGTACTTTTTCTATTACTCTCCTTGCCTTGGTAAGTTGATCTGCAGGATTAAAGATGATCGATTGTTACATAATGTTGCAATTTCAATTATATGAATATTTCGATTGATATTAGTCAGCTCGGTCTCATTTAATTCAAAAATATTTTTTCAAGTTTAACTGTTCTTTTACCATTAATGATGTCTTACAAACAGTCCATATTACCAAATGAGTTCATATTCACTTACCCGTTTTTGCATTTTGTAGCTGAGAATAAAAGGATAACACATATTCCATGCATAAGCAAAAAACTTTGGCATGCCGATGACGTGCACACCTTTGTACCGACCGGGAAAGCAGTTCTGAAACAACAAAATAATAAGCGATTAATGAACGTTTGAAAATAAGAAAAATAGTTCATTTTTCTAGGGCAATTATTGAAGAAAATCGAAAAAGATAAAATTATGAAAAATGAAGATATTCTAAATAAATATTATTGATTTTATAGTACAATGATTATCAATCTGAAAAAGAATAAAATAAATTAACGAATTGAATTTACTTTTAAAATGAGCTATTTATAACATAGAGAGTTTATTTTAAACATTTATTTCCACGTTATAGTGCTTATGAGGCTTAAACGTAAGGTATTCTTAATACCTCGTCAAAGAAAAGTATTTTTCATGAATCTCAGAAGTCATATCATATTAAATTAAAAAAAAAGACTAAATAAAAATAGGAAATTGTGAAAAAGAGATTAACTAATTATTCGTACAAATACTTTGCTCTGACAGAAACAACAAAAATAGCTTTCATTTACAGGTTGATACATTTTGTACAGGTTACACATTTTACATAATGTTATAAATAATAGATTCATTAAGAAGTAATAGATCACAAATTTTTAAATATTTTTCTCCTTAACACTTCATAAAAATTCTAACGCTTTCGATAAAATAGAACATAAATAATCTATTGTATTGTTTTAAGCATTAAGATATACTGAACTTTAAAAGATATTGACTACATGTGATTATCACAGAAATAGTTTCTGAGAACATTTTTTTTTTCATTTAATAAGTTGAGAAAAGGAAAATTAGATACAATTTTTTTTTACTTTTTTAAACAGAGTTGCAACATGTTAATTACGAAAATTGCCTTTCATTAAGAAATTATTTCACAATTCTAAAAGTAAATGAACTCCCTTTTATAAATCGGATATTGAATAAAAAACCTGATTATTTAAGCAAATTCTCTTATACATTTTTAATAAAAATAATATACACATAAATTAAAAATAAATAAAAGATATAAATAAATATCTGATTACTTTAAAATGCTCTTATACATTTTTAATAAAAATAATATACACATAAATTAAAAATAAATAAAATATATAAATAAATATCTAATTACTTTAAAATGCTCTTATACATTTTTCATAAAAATAATATATACACATCCAATAAATGATAACCGTGTTATAATGAACTCAAAAATGTTAGAAAAACGTACCAAAAAAACTTGAAAAATGATATTAAAAAGATATAGCGTTTAAATAAATATTCATACCAATAATAAGAATATTGCCGTAAATTATTAAATATTTTCACATTGTTATATATTAAAGTCTAAACGCAAAAGTTTTTGAATTGTTCTTATGATTAAGATATTGACAAGGAGAAAATATGAACGTAACTCTAATTCTTTCAAACGTTGATAGCCAAAAAACATAATTTTTATTTCTAAAAGTACTAAAATATTACCTTAACAAAACTGAAAATAAATTTTTTGAAAATTTAAACAGATTCAGAAGTATTTTTTGAAAATAGCCGAACAAGCATTTAACAAAAGGTTCTAATAAAAATGTTCGATTTTAAAATTTGGGAGTTATAATCAGGCTTTATTACAATTTAGCAAAACCTACGATGTATCAGCGAAAAGAGATATGGCACCAAAATCCAGTCTCTTAATGATAAATTAAAGAGTGTAACTACTTCAAACACAATAAAAGTCAACAACCCCCTCCTCCTATATTTTGTATTTTGTTGAACATAAATAATGCTTTTTTCGTGTCGTTGAACCTTCGACATCCTCCCCTCGCAATAAAACTTTCAGCTTAATAGTTAATAACGAAAAATAATAGCCATTGAACTCTCAAAATTTAATCCATATACATTGCTATTAATTCACAAGAAATACCCACGGAATCCAAAGTGAAGTAAAACAAGGTCAAACTCATACTCGAAGTTGCACATAATTTATCGAATTATGATCATTTGAAAAAAATCGTTAAATGCATAAGTGTTTACATTTTTTTTGATAACATTATTTGTCAATCATGATGCCCTTATGGCAATTTTGTGAAACATTTCTCCTCACGTAATTGCGTATAACACCCATGCAACGTACGTGATATCAATGCAAATAAGGCGCGTGTGTAAAAATCGATCATAAAGCGTCAGGGAAGAGGAAATTAAGTTTACATTTCTACACGTCGATGTGATAAAAGCGGGATTTCGCTTCATTCACGTAATGTGTAACATAGTGAGTTCGCACACGTGTTTACATTTCGAATAATATTGAGGATTCATCCTATATAAACTATGATACTAACATATGGGGAATGAAAGTGCAAAATTATATATATGTTCACTGATGTAACTCAAATACTTCAATAACAGGTATGCTGCCCCTACAACTGTTTTAAATATAAAAATGATTTTTAGAAAGGTAGATCATTATTTCTTACTATTAATACTGAAAGGCTTTAAACAATTCGCATACAGAAAAAAATGTTTCAGAAAAGTTTCAAAAATAGGAATAAATCTTGAGATAAAAAAAATACCGCAATATTAATATAACATCATATTGTTACAACACATACATCATATTGCTTCTTATTAACACATGCTAACATATTGATTCGAGAAAATGGCTTCAGCAAAAATGCATGGTCATAAAATAAAGTGTTAGGTTCAAATGTTATATATTATAATACATTATGATTATAATAATGCTCGTAATATTTAATTTGCTTGTAGTATATTGACTTATTATATGGCTATCTTAAAATTTTGAAATATCTTATGAATGTTACAGATTTTACTTTAACGCGGATAAAACTATATATCAATTTACCATAACATAAGAGAGAGGGAAGTATGAGACACTTTAAACAAGATAAAATGGTTTTTTTCAATTAGAAACTAGCAGTACACAAAAATCTACTATACTCTATAGAACATAGAAGTCAAAATATAATATATGATGATAGAAGTATTTTTCATCCTGATAAAATGTGCCGAGTCTATGTTTAAGTCTTGAATATCGAATGAAGACAACCTTATGGTCTTAATAGTATTGATATGTTAAGTGTTTCGTGTCCTTACTTGTCATTTCCTTTGTTTTATTCGAACATTTTAGATTATGTGATTTACATTTAACTATCATATTTTTCATTGTAGGAGTAAAATTCCATTTAACTATAAAATTAAAATTCCATTTATTTAGAAAATTAAAAATAAACAGAAATTTTAAAATTCCCTTAAATCCATTTTATACTAAAAGACAAAAAATCAATTTAATAATAATTATCAGTATTTATTATTTATTCGAACGTCAGATTTACTACGCTAAAAATTATTTTCTTATGTAACTCAAAAATACTTTAGAGACATATTTTTCATAATGTGAACAAATAAATGCTATTTTAAAAGTGACAATAATTTGAAACTTTTCGTGTCTATATGTAGTCGTTAAGTACTTTAACTTAACAGATGACAAAGTTTCTTATTTCTAACTTAGTTCGTTAAATTATGAGACTGAAGAAAATCATTTAAGAAAAAACAGCCAATACATAATTATTCTTAAGACATTCAATATTTAAGCCAAAGAATATTATAAAATTATTTCTATTATTCAAGCATAATTATGTAAATACGTTATACTAAGAAAAAATATAACTAACAAAAGATGATGTCTTATAATGTCTGGACAGAAGCTGTATCTTAAATTTTTTTACAAGCTATGAATGGAAGGAAAATTTATCTTCATGGACACAAAGGAAAATATGAAAGAAAATCTTGATTTCTTTGATTAAATGTGTAATATGTAATAAATAAGTCAATTTTGACAGAATTCTTTAAATCTAGTTTCAAGTTCTTCCCTACCTGTTTCGCTTTTAACTGTGCAGTATGTCAAATCAAAAATGTAAGTAAAAAGTGGTTCAGCTGCATAATTAAACATATGAAAATTTAATATCGAAAAAAATTCAACATTAAATATAATATTGAAAAAATGTTCTTTTTCACATTTTAACATAACATTTTTGTAGATGAAGCATGTAAAAACCATTTGAAAATGTATGTAAAAATTCATATTAAATTACTAAATGTTCTAATTTGTTTATATCCAGATTCAATTAAAAAAAAAAAAAGGAATATTCTGTGACATACTTCAAAACTGAATATGTACGTTACAAATTTTTATTTTAGAAAAAAATAAGCAAATAATTTTTTTAAAAAAGTTTCGGAGCTTGTACATAATTCGATACAAAAGGACGGGAAAAAGATCAATTTAATCTGAAGTAATTGCATTTTTAAAACAATATTTCGGACCGTTGTTAAGTATATTCAGAGAAATAAAACACAACTAACAAATAAGCAATGTTGCTTCATTAACAGAATTAAAGTTTTCTAAGCAAGCGATGTCGAAATCCTGGAATTTTATTCAAAAACAGGAAGAGATGAAAACGAGGTTGCATGCATACTTGATGTATTTATTTGCAAAGAAGGAAGAAAACACTGTGGATACAAATTTGCTTACCTTTCCTGAACACCTGTTTCTAACTAGTTATTTATTTGTAAGCAATGCCATTATGTATTTTAATGAAATGGTTAATATACTACCATGTTATAAAAGTCAAGTATGTAGCAAATATTAAGAGGATTTGTATAGGATCTTAAGATTAAAGAATACATTTTACAAATTTTAAAAAATTAAATCCGTTAAGTTCTATTGAAATGCAGTGAAACGGAAGATATTTGCTTTCATTTTGGGTTATTTTAATTTGCGAATAATGTTACTCTGTTTTACTTTATTGATTCGATTAAATTCTACTTTTGTTCATATTTTTTTTCCATTTTGTACTATTCTACTTTTTTTACACTTTTTGATTGTATACGATTCTACTTTTCTCATTCTACGCAATTCTAATTTTTCATTGTTTACAATTGTTTTTTCATTCTACATAATTCTACTTTTTTCTCTTCTCAGCTAGCTATAACATTTCTTATTTGAGTTGTTTAAATTTTTTAATCATTTCTAGAAGTTGTTCATAGAATACTCAAATAGCTGAAATGAACGACATTCTTTTTCTGCGTTTTTGGAAGCAGTCGAAAGAAAAGACCGATGTGGTAAATTGCATTACTTTCTCTATATATTACACTATAGAAATAATCGTAGACATTCTTGTAGCTTTACGTAGATTGAAGTAGGAATACGACAACTATAAGCTCTTATAAGATATTATATAATTTCACGAATTATTTAGTTGGAACTTGCTAGTATTATTTTTTTGTGTGCTTTTTAATTGGTTTATTCTTTTTGTGTCAAGATTCACTGGCCTTTTACTTCTCACACTAATAACTTGTAAATGAGTGAGTGAGGGATGTTTGAGATTTATGACGAAAGAGCCAAATTTAGCTAAACAATTGTTAAAAATTCGACAATAACTTTAAAACAGTACTTAAAATTATAGATACAACACAGAATGTAAAAAGTGAGGAATAAAATTTTAAATATAGAATAAAAAGTTAATTTTAATAAAGTAAAAAATGTTTCTGGAGTTTTCTTCTACCAGAACAGTCAAAGATAAAGCAGACGAATGTAATTAATCTGTTTTAATGGGTAATTTTACGGATAGCGGATAATGTAAAGGGACAATAAACTGTCTATAAAATTATCCAACAAAAATTAAAACAATTCCTAGTTCGACTTATAGTTCTCTTGTAGCTTTACTCGTAATCGTAAGAACTCCGAAATCACAATAGTATTCAAAATGAGTCTAAATTTCGTAACATACGCATATTTAGTTTGAAGACTTATTGAGTTTTGTAAAATTATTTCTTAAAAATAATAATTATTTTTTATCAAGAAATATTTTAAATCGTGTTGTAATTTAACTGCAGATGTATGTTTTTAATGGAATTAACTTCACATACTTTTAATTGTTTTGAATCATTTAAATGTCTTTACAAACTTTTGTTTAACTTTCTGTATTAATATGTACATATGTATGTAAAAAATATATGTTTGCAAATCAAAATGTGCTCTCGAATATTAACCTACTTCCTATTATCCTATCAAGCAGAAATTTTGTATACACGTATAACTCCGATGACAAAATAATACTGTGATATGATCAAGCAGTAACGTACTAAAAATGAGTCTGTGGACCCGAGCCTTGTACTCATTAATGTCCAATTCTGCTGAAATTTTGCACACACATATAAATCACGTAATTCCGTTTTTTGTCTTAAATTTCTGGAGTAAAAGAATTAAATAATCATATGAAGAAATATTTTTAATTCAATTTTCAATTTAAAGTTGTACTGAAAGGTATTAAAATAATTTTTGAGAAATAAAACAATATATATAATTTATAAAAGCTTGAATCATTAATACTTTTCTGATCTCATACTCAATTAAGTAGCTATGGTACCTAATTTATAGGTAATTACCTAGGTACCTTAAATTAGAAGTGTCAAGCGTTTATAAGTTATACATTGCTTTACAATAAAAATATCATTTTCATACCCTTCAGTCAATCTATAAACAAAAACAAGATTTAAAAATAATTTACTGTTCATATTTATGTAAACTAATACTATTATGTTAATTTTATACCTTTTGTACGCGCTAATGAATACCTAAATAAATAAACTTAATTTTTTTTATTATAATTTATTTCAGCTCCTTGAGAATTGTAAATTAGAGCTTTTATTAAGAAATTAACTTGTTCATTTTTATTGTTCACTATATTAAGTATTATATGAAATACTTGAGGAAAATTAGCAAACCAGGGTAAATTTAATTGCTCCAAAATCTTGTCAGTTTGCTTACTGGAGTGTAAAATATTTTGAGTTCTGTCTAGCAATAATAAGAAATTTTTTGTATGAAATCATCATTCATAATTCATGGATAATAAAAACATATTATTAGATTTTAAAATTTTTTGTGTTACTATGTTGCTTAATACAATAAAAACATGAAAAACTGAATATTAAAATCATTAAAATTTAATAATAAGGTAACTTGAGATAAATAAAATGTTATTGGTTGTGTAATTATCAGTAATTTTTTCTAGCTCTTACGCTTATTGTTGATGTCATACGCATACATATAACATTCTTTTTTATATCTACTTTAAGTATGAAAAACAAATATTCTATAATTACAATAACATTTTTGATTAAAATATCAAATTATTTTCAGTACAGATATTTATTAAAATGCTCTACACATTGATTCTTAGAAATAATATCATTCCAAGAAAAATTGTAAAAGTTAGTAAAACATCAAATTTTACATATGTATATAAAGAAACAAAGAGCTATTTTTCTTACTGTAGTATAAATTTTTTTATGCATTTAAAATGTTTGATCAACTCTTCGGATTATATAGGAGCTGTTTAGAAAATATTTCAACAAAGATGAGCTTCTGTTTATTGTATTTTTTAGAACCGACGACAACTTACATAAAAAGAAACACATATTTTGAAATAGAATTTGATTTTACACCACTAATTTTTTAAAAACGTTTTCGCACAAGATAAATTAGCAAATTTACAATTTTATATATTAATGTATTTTGTAAAAAAAAATTAAATAAGGAATTTGCAATGCATGTTAACTTTTTTAAGGATATCATGCATTTACTATTCATTTAAGTAACATTTGTTGACTTTCCCTAACTTTAAGTCTATGTATTTTATACTATTGTAGAAAAATAATTCAAAATTTTATGCATCTATTTATGACAAAAATTTTACTTTTATTTTGTAAAAAGTTGCGTGTTACCTGAGTTGAATGGATGATTAATAGAATATTTTCTATCGTGAGGAGTTTCAAATGTTTGTTTGATACTCCTCTGACGTCAATGATTGCTGAATAGCCGGCAACTTGCGTCGCCTCATCTTCAATGGAATGGATCATGCAATGTGTGATAACCCACATGAGTAGATCTCGATCCACCTTTTCAGGATCCCAAACTCCTATCAAAGAGAAATATCAAGCATATAACTAAAAATAAATCAAAGGTGGTTTCTGAGTTTTCAATAAATGTTAGTTTAATGCATAACAAGTAATGTAACATTGCGTAAATTTATTAATGATATAAATATAGAAAGAGCTAAACTTATCACATGAATAAAAAATACTGAAATAAAAATTAAAAAATGTTTTCTGTTAAATCTTCCAATTTAAAGGTTAATTAATAAAGAATTTATTCAATTATTTGTGTTTTACTGTGTGAAATTTCTTACATGATATGAAATTTGACTTCAGCATTAACAAACTGGCTCATGTTGGTACATTTATTTTTGTAAGTTATTTCAAAAAAAATAAATAACTTTTATAATACAATTATTTATTTGCTTTTAATAGTACGTTGCACTCTGAAATATACATTAATTACAAAAAATAAATACGCTGTTTAGCTTCCTTTGGTGGTTAAGTAACTTTCATTTGTAAAGTTTTGCAAAATGATAAACGAGATAAGTAAAAAATGTGCGCTATTGACAAAATGATTAACAAACCATTTTCGTTTTTAACATTGTTTTACCAACCAACTTAATATTTACTTCTTTCAATATTTAACAGAAACACATATTTCCTATATTATATTCATATATAATGTTAGAATATTGGTTAAATTGAAAGAAAATTTAGAAAGTGAATAGTAAATTTTATATTTTTATACGATAAAATATAAATTTTATAATCGAAGTACAGTTTATTACGATTTGAAATAGCATCGGTCAGAATACCTGAACAAATGAATATTTATTACATTAAAAAGTAAAAAGAAATAATTTTTTTGAGAAAGAACAAAAAGTGAATAATATTATGTTATATCAATATTAAATGTAATTCAGATTTAAGATTCAAATCGGATTTAGGATTAATCATAATTAGGATTTAAAATAAATTTAAATAAATCAGTAATTGCTCTTTGATGATCATAATAGTTTTGTCACTGCAAGATTTATGTATTAAATATGATTTAATATGAGATAATGGATGTATTTAATATGAGATATAAAAAATGTAAATATTTAAATATTACTTTATTTCATTTGTTTTTTACAGGATTCATAAATAAATAAAAGATCTTAGCATCAAAGCATTGTGTATTGAATTCTTATTTGTTTGCGTCTCTAATAATTCAATGCTCTTTTAATCAGAGATAAGCAAATTTAAAGATGGACCAAGACTTCTTGAAACATTTTAAAATTTTACATAAAATCAATTAGCTGGCTTACGACAGTTCAGTTTGAACCGCAATGTTCCTCATGCTGAAAAATTTAGTTTGGGGAAATAAAAAAATTGTTTCGAATTTTGTCCATAGATTGCTCTGATTTAACCTTGAGTTTAATTGATATATGGATTTCAGAAGAAAAAATTAGTTCATACACTGTCAATCAGAAAGGACGTCTTGAGACTTGATCCACAAGAAGCATACACAAAGAAATATGGTAGTTAGGGTTACAAATATAAATAATCCGTATCTGCCTGAATGCCTCACATTTTTATATACAAAATAAAAGTGCTAATTTTTTTATGGTGAGTTTTGCTTCTTATTTCTACGATGTTTAATCTGTTATCGGAGATATTTATTCGAAACTACTTTTTATATGAACATACAAAACTTTTATAGTGGAAAGCATTTTGGTTCATACATTTTCGTATGTAAAATAGTTTATTTTATATTAAATTTTCAAATGTGAAGGAATTTTGAACCACCCTGTATAATAAATTATATTTCTTAAGGTTTTGAAATATATTGTTCCTTTTACAATACGTTATATAATGAAATTATTCTCAGCTTATACACTGCATATGAATTTTCATTTTATCCACGAAATATTAATGATGATTGTTACATAAGTATAGGGGAAATAAGTTTTAATACAGGTTTTCTGGCAACTCTATCTATAAATATTCAGTGAATAATAATAAGAATTTTTTTCATCTGGAATCCATGAACAATTAAGGATACTTAAATCTGGATGAAAATAAGAATTTATAACCTATGTTTTCGTGTCTATATTATACAGACAAATTATTATACAGAAAAATGAAAAAACAATTAAATACTTTAATTTATTTTTCACTTGAAGTGTTGAATAGTTTTTTCTATTTAAAATGTCTGCTTGAATTAGTTTGGGTTATAAGATATTTCTTCATATTTAATAATCGTATAATTACTTATTGCTAAAGAATAAGGATAGTTCTTTTTTATTCAAACAACGAGTCAAATATTATTTTTTTCATATAATTATTGATTACATGCAACTTATTCAATAAAAAATTTAGTATATTTTAAAAATAAAAGATAAAAATACATTCAAACTATTTCTAAAATATTACAGAATATTTACTCGGCATTTTTTTTTTACTTTTATTTTTAAAAGTCATGAGATCTTTTCCTTTTCTTTAAAATATTAAAATCATTAAAATAGATTTAAATTCAAAACCCCGAGATTTAAACTTCAAAATTCTAAACGTGACAACAAAAATATGTTAAAACACGAAAGCGAGTGGAATTTTAATTCAATAGTCTTTTTTTTATATACACACCCTATATTATAATTTTGATACTCAGTATGACTCCATTCGACCCTACACTTCTGACCCCGTAACGAAAAAGTCTAGTCAAAAAAGAAATTTGTCTTCCGGTTCTTCAATCATTAGTAGGTAAATTATTTTTCACCTTCTCTTTTGTTAACTGTCTTGGAGGGAAACAGAGAAAGCGAAAAAAAAGCCGGCTTTAAGAACTACTTTCTAAAGGTGTTATTCATTATGATGAATAGCCAGAAAAGTAAGCCGGTTTTCGAGCATGAAAGCGAAATTTTTCTTCTTGTCTTATTCAAGCTAATAATTTAAACACGTGAATTGTGAAGAGTTATTTGAAAAAAGTTGAATTTTCTTTTGATTGAAAGGAAAATTTAAAGTCAAAAGTGGAGTTTTGAACTGGAAAGTCTTATTTCGAGGTATTATCAGTAATTAAAAATTATAGATGAGGAGGAAAAAGTAGAGTTGTTTTAGCAGTCTTTGCATTTTAATCCAATAATTAAATTCAAATTTAAAATTTGTGATAAAATCATATTATTTCAAGCAAAAATTAACTTTACACATAGATTTAAAAAAAAAATAATAATTTTACTACAAAAGCTAAATTTTTTATTGGGGATCCATTATTGCTATAATATTAATTTTCTGTTGATATGATCCACAAAATTTTAATTTAAAAATGAATTCTTAGTGAAAAAAGTCCAAATATAAGCGAAGATAGAATGTAAGAGCTTTTTAAAAGTGTCATTTTTTCTCAGTGAAAATTAAAAAAGTTGAATTATTCTCTCTCTCTCTCTCTCTCTCTCTATATATATATATATATATATTGGTATTTACTATGATGAAATGTTATCTTACTTTATCATGGAAATCGTCGATAAACTTTTTTTTTCATCAACATATATTCGTATTTGAATTTCAAATCCTTCATTGTTACTATACAAACTCCTATTTTAAAAAATAATCTTTAAACTCAACGATTTCTAGTGAAACAATTCAGTCTGAAATCACGTCATTTTTGCTAATCTAATATGATGAAACATGAAAATGCTGCTTCACAAGAAATCCGCTTGAGTTGAAGATAAAATGATATGATTTTAGTTCAGTGCGTTTTATTTATAGGATACTTCTAGTTATCATCAATAATAAATATGTAGAAAAGGTCTATAAATGTATTAAAAGTAAGATAAATTTAAAATATTTTTTTGGGTTGACACATAAAATATATGGCTTTTAAAAATTTATATAGTATTTAAAATAATCTTCATTTATTTCTAGAATGTTTTTAAAAAAGAGTATCACTTAACTTATATTTCCTAAAGGTTCAAAAATTTCATTAACTTACCTACTTTAATTACTAATATAACACTTCCATTTTTAGCTCTGTAAGGCAAAAATCCAATCCAATTTTGTCTAAATACATCGTGAACAATTGAGTTATCTTCTGCATCGTAGAAACGCTTCTTCATTCGTAGTTTGTATGTATTTTTCATACTTTTGAAAGCTCGCTCCACATCGTATTTCTTTCCACGGAGGTAAGCTAAAAGACACAGGTCATCTGTGCGTACATAAAAATTTTTTTCACCTGAAAATTAAAAAAAAAGTAACTCAGTAAAAATAAAGTTATGAATTTATCTCAAAATGACACGTGACATTCTTTGAACAACGTACAAGTATCTTAATTTCTTAACAATGATATTTTCTATCAAAATGAGTTCACTTTTAACTCTTGATACAACTTCGATAAAATTGATGAATACTCTTTCAGATAATTTCCTGTATCTCCAAATAATTTTGGCATAAATATATTGTAAGGATTTAAATTCCGTTTAAAGTTTTTGTGATTTTATTCCTCATAATCCTATCAATATTCTTTTATAATTTTATACCATGCTTTACTTATTTCTCTAAAACGGATTAATTGTTGATAAGTATCAAATTTTTAAAAATCTGTTTCATTAAATGCATATAAAGTTTTGAGCATATAAATAAACGTTTTAGTATTAGCATACACATTCCTCTGCATTTCGACGAAAATGTTTTGGACGAATTTGGAAAAAAACTGTAGAAAAACGAAAAAATTTGGATGAATTTGGACCTAAATTTGTATATAATTATTAAAGAGATTTAAATATATAGATATTAATGTCTACTGAGAAATTTCAGAACTTGTGATTAAATATGAATATGAAAATTCAAATTTAAAGTGAAATTTGTTAAGTTTGTTTATTCGCACTGGTTGTAAAATTAGATAAAAACATAACAGTGAATTTATGGCAACAAAATTGTTTTAAGAGCAACTGCATTCTTAGTAAAAACAACAGACGAAAGTTTGATTGTAGAATAGAATATATCCATTATATTAAAGTTTCATATATTTATACAGCATCCCTTTAATCCAGGATAGTAAAATATCATATGATATCAATTCCGTTCATGTAAAGTTATGATATTTTAAATTAATGTATGCAAAACTTAATGTGTTTTCTTTAAAATTTCTTAGATAATTGACACGCAAAAATTAACTAGTAATTTAAAGATAGCTGTTTAATTATATATATTTTTGAGTATTATTAAACAAGAACTTTAAAACAATAAAACTTTATGAAAAAAAAAAGAGTTTAAGATCAGCGTTGTACTTGATTATTTTTCTTAGCTTAATTACCTTTCAGAAATGGTTTAACGAAGGTAATATATTTAAACTGCACTGTTTGAGAAAAGCAAGAAATTACAATTAGCTCAAAATATTGGTATTTATTCAGGGATCTCAGTTAAAATCGGTTGTCTTAGTGTTTGATAGACAGCAACATATCAAATAAATAGTTCTTGTGATTGATATGCTTTATCAGGTAATGAATGAAAGAATTATTTTTATCTTAGATAAAAATGAGGACACTTGAGTATTGGGCTCAGAGAGAGAAAGCTTCTTTAATATTTATATTAATTTTCTTTTTATCTTACCTGATTCCATCCATCATTTTGTTGATTAGCACTGACCTCTTTCAAATAGAACAGTATTAAATAACAAATATATGAATATGTTTACAGATAAAAATGACAAAGAAGTATCTTTATTTTGCTCTCTGAAATTTTAGAAACGCGAAAAACACTTATCCTTATTGGTGAGAATGTTTTTAAAAAATTGTATACTTACGATAATATCGTAAAAAATTCCACCTAAAAGTATGAAATGTTCCAAATATTATGAGAATATATGATTGAAGTTTCAAAATTATTTGCTTGGACTGCTTTATTTTTAAAATAATAATTTTTATGTCTCTTGGATTGACATTATAGTAGCCATTGATATTATATCAGTGCTATGTAAGACAATAAGAAAGTTTATTGAGTTAAAAAAAAGAAGTTTGCACATATTAAGAAATTCATAACTAGATAAACGAATCACATTAAACTATACCTAAAAGAAATTTAGAGTTTGAAAAATGAAAAAAAGTATTTGCATACATGGAAAAAGAGATTTCTATTTTTTCTTAAATAATTTGCCTATCTGCAATCTGGAATTTAATTTCATTATTCTAAAAATATTTCTCGAGCAAAAGCTTGAGATCCATTGCCAAAATATATTGAATTACTCATTTTCCCATCTGTCTTTTTTCTTCATTAATTCTCTTTCTTGACGCTTTGGTACCATCATCTAATATAAAAATATTGAATGATAAGTAGAATCAGATAAAAAGATTTTAAAACAAAACCTTTTTCCGTATTTCGCACTTGAAACAAATACAAATAATTGTTTGGACAAGCAGGTGCATATGCAAAGATTTATTTTTCAATGTCATTCCTTTGACATTAATTTGAACATTGCATGCTAATGGTGGAGGGAAGGATAAAGAAAGACAGGAAAATATTTAAAAATGTGTTTTGCTATGGATGAAATGCGATTACTGTATTCATCAGGTATGAAATGCTGATATAATCATATTCAAAGGCTACTTTCAAATGCTTCATGTAATCAATTCTTTAGTCTCGAATATTACCAAATGACTCTTTTTATATCCATGACAAGTCTTTGCTCATTTTAAAATTTTTTCAACGAAAATGTTTTATCAAGTGAAAGTAAATAATTTAGAATTATATTCTAAATTGAAACTTTATTCTATTTGAACATTTTGAATTAGTTAGGAAGGGTAGAAATGAACGTAAGAGAGATCTATTTCAAACATTAATTGCAATCAATTACACCCTATTTAATGAAATTCTTTTTTATCGGCAGGAGTGGATTGTAGAATGCTTGAATATGTTTTTCAAACAGTCATTTCTTGGTAACACAAATGGAATAATTTGAGATATTTTCTGCTTAAAATGTTTTTTATTTATTTACGCAAATGCAGTATTAACAAGAATTTTTAAAATTGTTAAAAGAATTTGTTAAATATGGTTAATAACATATGAAAAAGAAAAGTTGTCCTTTATATAATTTGTGCGACTATTTAGAATTCAAATAGCATGACAAATGAATATGATTGTATTTTTTTGAAGTCTCTCACTTCTTGAAAATTATCATTTATTCAACTAGAAATTTCGAAAAAAGAAATGTTACACAATCCAGTCATTTTATGTTTTTCTAGAAAGGTTACTTTACAGATATGAAATGAACTTCCTTTAGGCATTAGCATTCTTTAAGAAACACTGAATTGTAAGCCTTAATGATTTTTTACTCAATAGCAACTGGCTATTCTTTTGAGAACAATACTTTAAATAGCCACAAAAGTATTGTTGGTAAGTACCAATTGAAAGGACAAGAACAAAGGTTTAAAAGGCAATGCAATAATAATGTGTAATAAGTGATTTATAGTTATCTGATCAAGATCAAGTTTAAAAGACCATTGTGAACGCCTTATTCTACTGAAGTATACAGAAAAAATGATATATTTCTGTTGAAAACATATAATTTGCCTCCCTTTGAATATTGTATGCATACAATATAGCTGAGATTTCATTATATATACACAGTTTACTCACAGCAACCAAATAATCAATTCTTTTGTTCTAGAATAGTTTTCTTCCTTTGTTATCTGATTGAAAATTTAAATACGTTTATTTTAAATTTTACATACTTCACTAGAGTTACATGCATAGATACAAAGAAATAATCATATTCTTCTCACGTAACTGAAAAGAAGAAAGAGAAAAAAAAGAACAATCCCTGTATACGAATTTGATTCAATATCTTCTTCGCTGCCTATACCTGGAGCTTATCTCTCTTCTCCCCAAAAAACAACAATTCCTAGAAAAATATGAGCTTTGACCACCTATTACACCTTCTACCCCATGGCCTACATGACATAAAATCATTTTAAAATCGAAGCAATTCTTTTGAATTCTAGTAATGACTTGATCACATTTTTGTGTAACGTGTCAAATTATTAATTTTCATCAATGATTAGTGAATTCTGTTGCTATTTGATTAGTACCTCAATTGTTCTAATAAACAGATAGTAGAACATTCCAGATCTTGTTCTGAAATCAAAATGACTTCCGGCTTTAAATTTTGGCACTCCTTTTCTATTTGTTCTTCATGCTGTATGGAATGAAAATTACCCTTTCTTCTTGACTTGCGTCTGACCTGTTGAACTCTTCTTCGACAGGGATTATTCGTGATAATGCTTCTAAAAAGAATGTAGAGATAGAATACCAAGCTCCAAAGGACTTTTTTAAACGTAATTGTTAGCAATTTCTGTTTCAAAGAAGAAAATTGTCCATAAGGTCTATTTTAACTACTGAATATGGAAGGTATTCTGTCAGTTTTGAGGTTAATCATGTGTTACTTAGTAAAAAAATATTTTCAAGGCGTTAAAAATTATGTGTTCTTGAGCAACACAGAATTTAGAACACACACAGTAATAGAAGCTTAAATCTTACTTCTCTCTTGTGTATTATATGAAAAAGCATAATGTTATTGTATAATACTGTGATCTTCAGAATATCTTGAAATATTTTGGCTAATTTTAAATTAATGAAAAATCGATGAACATTAACTGCAAGCTAATTATGAAAAAACTCACCAATAACACTATCAAAATTGTGAAGAAAATGTACGAATTATTGCTATTCTTACCAGGTAATAGAGAGTTATACAACGCTAAAATTAATTTTAAATCACATCACTTTAAAGAAGAGAATTTAGGAAAATGACATGAAAGACATGTATTTTTTTGCATAGATAATAGCAATGCTTTTACTTTTAAGATAATCTTACGTTGAATTTTTTTAATGAAACGCATACAGTAGCTAGCCATTTTAGTTAACTACTTTTAAAATAAAAACAAGGCTTATAATTAGGTAAAAATAGTTGAGGAAACTTTTATTAAAGAGCTCATTTTAGTCCGAAATTTTTTTTTCAATACATTTAAAAAATATTTAGTTATGAAAATTTTACGACAGCAGATATTTTAAGCTTATTGAGGAATAGTATAAATTTTTAAATAGTTCTAGAAATCCCTAAATAATTAAGTGTTTTCAACAAAAGGATAGATTTTACAATTAAATAAAGTGTAAAATAATATGAGAAATTTAATAATGTAATAACGAATTAAAATAATATAATAAATTTAGTAAGAAAATATTTTCAATAACATTAGGAATTTAATAAAAGAATAAAATGTTTTAATGGCTTTATATTTAATAATAAAATAATGTTTAAACAATAGAAATTTTAAATAATAATAGTAATAATAGAAATTTTAAAACTACAGTATAAGTAAAAAGATAAGATGCATTTAAAAATGATGGAAATCTATAGAATACGAACATTTTGATAGGACTTTAACTTTTTGAAGATTGTTGTAGTGTGATATATGTAGAAAAATCCGTAACTTACAAGTTATTTAAAGTATTTGAAAAATCTTAAGTAAAACTTATAAAAAAAGTTACAAAAAATGTTGGCAAATTAGTGATATGAGAGCTAACTTTTGTTTGCATTTGATTTTTTACAAACCTTTGTTGCATAAGCGATATTGAGGACAAATCGTTATTTGAAACGAGATCTAAAATCTCCGAAGATAGAAATATTAAGCATATGCGTAAAAAAGAACACTGAAAAATTATGCTTTCATTTTAGTTAAATATAAACCCGGAACCCAAAAGTCAACTTGATGGATAGCTTTTAGGCATGCAAAGTAGCCATCACTGATTCATCATGCACGTAGAACATCAGTACGAAATTAATGTACCATGGTTATTCCCATGACGTATATTGTTGGTTCTGAGAATGATGAGATCCTCTAAATGTGCAGTAATGTATTTCCTTCATTTCTTTTTTCTTTCAGGTTTAATCGCGAAATATTAGGTACACACACACTTTGATAAATCTAAGACTATTTTAGTGACCTTTTTAAGAAAATGTTATGAATAAATTTACAGTTTTACACAAAAATATGCAATGCTTACATATTGCATAAAATAGGGAGTAAGCAATTTTTGTAAGTTATTAATTTTGTAGTTAGTTATTTTTTTAAAATTATTCGGTTAAAAAAGATTTTGCACATTAATATAAAAATAGATGTTGGTTTAGAAATTCGGTACAATGCTTAAAATGAATTTTAAAAATATGTATTACGAAAAGTTTTACTTTATTTATGGCTGAGCTTCCTCAATAAATATATAAAATAAAATTTAATCAAGTCTTATTATATATTCTTAAGCTTCCATACAAGAAATTTTTAAAACTAATAATATAATATACAGTGCATTGTGTTTAATTTCACATAAGATCACATTAAACAATGGAATATGCATATTAATTTTACACTATATTAATTTATTATGTTATTTCCTACAAATATTTCAATAATTTGTTTTTTGTTAGAAACATTCACAATATTTCATTTGAAACTTAAGTATAAAATATTTTTCTATTTCTTTGGTAAAATACTCATTATTTCAATGATTTAAAAAACTTTTTACTGTTAAAATGTGTTTCGTATAAAAACATTCTAAAACAAGGCAATCTTACTCTTCCGATTTAGCATAGAGAGTATAATATTTATAGAAACATTTTATAAATTTAAAACTGTTAAATTTAATAGCATTAAGATTTAAGATAAACAATATTATTCTTCTATTTTATTATAAAACTTTTATGCCATAACTCCTTTTCCCATTATAATCCTAAATATTCTTTTCCTATTTATTTTGTAGGAGCTGTAGTAGTTTAGTAATAAGATCGGAAACTTCGAGGTTGACGAATCGTGAGTCAAAAGCTATCATGACTCCTATTCCACTAAAGATCACCGTGCCGCCTAAGAAGAATATTGCACTTTCCATTTAGTTGTGTCTCTGAAGCTATGGTCTCTCCGGAAAGTGGAGCCATTATGCGGAGGCCCCAATATTGCTGTAGAGGACGTCACTAAAATGTTGTCATGTAAACCAGATGGCGTGGTTTCCTAAAGAGTGTTCAAGAAGAGGAACGTAAATCCGACTGGAAAAAGAATGTCATACACCGCAATATTGCGGCTGCCAGATAACTAATCCATTTTCCCATGCAACCATAGCTTACACCCTCATTGCCATTGTCTGAAATTTTGGCAAAAATTAAATTTCAGCTCACCTTCCTCTTTTTTTTTCAACACTGGTTTTATTTAACTATGTCTTTCATCGAAAGTTAGTTGCTTAACTTGAACATTAAATTCACGAAAGCAAAATTAATTCTTGAGATCCATAGAATCATTTAAAAGTGCTTAACACAAATATTTTTTGTCCTCCTGTAAATTTCTTACCTGCAATTAATTTCCTAAATTTCTTAAGAGCAGCTTCTTTTCTTTCACTTGTTTCACCAAGTTCTCTCTCTGCCATTTGCTTGATGTCCTCGGGCAAGTATCCTAAGTCGTAGGGAAGATGATCCGATATGTCTTCATATTGCTTTTCCTTATTTGGAGATTTAGCATTCCTTTGTGAACCACTAGCATCGATTAGATAATTTTCTGGTATCAAGACAGGGGAAGGACTATCAGTAGGCATTTTGAATTTTTCTTGTTCTTGGTATTAGAACTGAGATCTGTATCGAATAATCCTTAATCCTAAAATATACAAAGATGGAAATTTTTTTAAGAAATGCTGAGTTCAAAAATAGTAAGAACGTAAATGAAAGTAATGGTTTTAATAAATTGAAGGACATATTCTTAGAAATTTGAAATCTTAAAAGTAATGTGTATTCATTCTATATAAAATATTGAAGGAAAAATGTAATTATTGAAGTAAACAGAAACAACAGAGATCTGTAAAAAACGGTCTATAAAATACATAGGAGGGGGAAAAATGTGTGAGAAAGATTACATTTTTAGACAAAATTAATTTATTTAAATACTAGATATATTTTTTTCAAAAAGCGGATAACATATTTTTAGAACAAAAAAAATAGGATGAAATGTATTATATAAAAATACATTGGAGATGATATGTAAGAATTGAAAAAAAAAAAAAAAAATAAGCAAGTGAAATAAAAATAGAACAGAGAAACTGTTTTTATTTATCCAATACTTAAATAGATACATTCTTTGGATATGTGGTTATTCTTAAAAATTCATCAAACTATAGCACTTTCTATTTTCTTGAATTATTTCAGTGAAATGAGAATTGATAATTCATTTTGAATAATATCAGTAAGACAACAGATTTCCAAAATAATATATATATATATATGTATGTAATTAGAGTATTATTTCATTAAAATAATAAAATAGTTGGAAATATATTTAAGAATTATATAAACTAAATTAGCAAAATAGAATTCACACATTAAAAATACAAAATTATCTATATATAAATATTTCTGACAAATGAAGAAAAATGTACAAATATTTGTTAAAAGCAGAAAAATAATAAAACAGAAAGTTACATTATAACATTAGCAAACTAATAAGAATGAGAATGTAACTGAATGGAAACAATAAAAAAAATTAAAAAGATAAATCACAAAATATGCGAAATTATAATACTAGGCATGTAAAAATTATAAAAAAAATGGGAGAAATAAACCACAGAAGAAATTAAACTATAATTTTTGTAAATTCTGAATCTGGTTTATGACACATTTCCAACTTCAACTCGTTTTATAAGCCCAACATTCATCTACAGAAAAAAATCAAACCACCACGAAATATTTCAAACAATAGACTCCCCTATATATATATATATATATATATATATATATGTAAGCGAAAGAAATGCTCATACATGAAACAAATGAAAAGCAAAGAACAATACAAAATTAAAATAATCAAATTAAAAAGATTCGAAAGTTACAAAGACAATTACTATACAACAACTACATTTTATCATGAATTTATAAATATTTTACCTCCATTAAAACCAAATAAAACATTTCCATCTATGAATGAATATCTTTTTAAAGAGGAAATTTTCAAAATAATGTTTTCCATTATTTTAATGCAGAGAGTGAAAAATTCCTTTGTTAAAACAAACAAATCCAGTTGATAATTTTTTCGATCACATGAAGAGAATAACACCATTTTTAAGAAGAAGCAGTACTTTTAAAATTTATTTTATTTTTGAAAACCAAGAAACCAAAACAACTAAAATGGAAACAGACTGAAGCTAGGGATCAACTTTGTTTAATTTTGCTTCACTAAAATGCCTATTAAACCTTTACAGAATATTAATAATTTCTTTGATATTATTTCAAGAATCACTTGGTTAATATTTATATAAGTATGAACCATGAAAACATACAAATACTTCTTTTAAATAAATCACAGTAATGAAGTAAGTAAAGCCATTTATTAACTAACAGAAGAATAGCTTTTATTTTTTTTCAGGTTATTATTTTTGTTTCAACGAAAATAAAACAGGTTATCAATATAATTTTCAAGCGTGAAAAAATTGTCTATCATTCAGATTACATATTACAGTACATTTCGAAAACAAAATTTAAAGAAATATTTTATTAATTCTATTTAGATGTAAGACGATATTATAAATAATATATAAGTGCGAATAATCTAAAAATGAAAACGTTTAGTTAACTGTTTAAATGATGCAATTTAACAATAAGCGAACTAGAAAAGTTGATTTCATTCATATTCTTTACGCTGCTATGAAAGCAACAAAAAATAAAAAATTAGGAATAATAAATATTCATTATATGTATCCTTGATTTGATAACAAGCAATCATACAAAAACATAGTGTACTCATTCAAGGTCAGTTAAATAACTGTTTGTAACATTGACATGAGCACTTTTTAAGAGCCGAAAGAGATTGTTGTCTTTTAAGATTCGTAAAGCTTATTTTCTTTGTAAGTTTGTTATCATATAGGAGAGTTAGTTAAATATTTGTATGATTATTTGTAGGATTTATTTTATTAATGTCATTATTTTTTCATGGATTTATTTTATTAATGTCATTATTTTTTCATGGATTTATTTTTTTTTTCAAAAGATTCTCACGTGTAAAAGAGAAATTGAAATTCTTTAAGAAGCAATACATGCTATTAATATTTTATTTCCTAATCCCTTACATGAATTTTTAAAAATATCTGTCAAACAAATTACTTTAACAGTTTTTACATAGAATGAGTTTTAATCATAAGCAAACTATCTGAAAACATATTATCTCTCCATTTTAAAGTATTTTAGTTTGTGAGCACTTTTAATTTTTCCAATCGTTGTTTTCCTGCTACTAGTAACTTAAAAGAAAAAAGATTAAATGGTGGACGCTTTGATACGGATTTATAGGTTTGGATTTAACAATTAGTATTTTACTGTATTGAAGCACATTCCGAGATTTAATTGGTATTGGTAACCTCTTACACCAATTAGGTACAGGGGCGTTCTTTCGTGTTTCCATTTTATTTCTTAATTTTCAACTAAGTTTCAGATGACGAGATCGACACCTCAATTTAACTTCAATTTAAAATAATATTGGATAATTATTTTCTATTTCATATAAGCGAAGGATTTTGATAGTTATCGCGACGATATTTGTTTTTAAAATACATTTTCTCAGTGATCAACTTGTACACATATTACAATTAATTTTTTCTACATATTATTTTCTGTCAGGTATTCATAGTCAAAAAACATCAAATGTTCTAGACTTATTTTACTTTAAAAATAAAATATATATTTAAAGAATTAATTTTTTTTTAAAAGTATGGTTTTGAAAACAAATATGATTGTAATCTGAAAACAATTCATATCCAAATTCCACTTTTTAGTACGCAATTGTAATTATAAAGTTAGTAAATTTAAAAATATTTTCAAACTCAAATTTACAGAAACATTCATTAGCAAAAACTAAATATTTGCAACTCAGAATAAAGTTAAACTCCTAGTTTATGTATCAAATATTTCGAGTAATAAATTCAACGATAAGTAATTTAATCATAACATTAATCATTCATGAAATGAGTGTTTAGCGAAGCATGGGGTAAAAAAACAAGCAGTTTATTATTATTATTATTATTATTTTGAAGGAAATAAAGGCTCAACACACACACCACAATTTTTTTACTGCTTATTAGAAGGTAATGGTATATTAAAGAATGCTTTATTTTTTTTTCATACGTTTAATGAGATATATAATGGAGCATTCCTCTGAGAATAAGTTCCTAATTACTTCGTTAGTAATTACGCCTTTTAAAAACTATGCAGGTATTTGTTGAATAAATCAAATAAGAATTCACGAATAAATCTAATTTTATTGTGTGCCTTTGGGGAAACAATAATTATATAAAGTCAGAATAATAGTATCTGACTGATTGCATTATTGATAAAAGAAACAATTCTCGTAATTTACGTGGATGTATAAATTTGTACTATATAATCAATAAGTATATTATAAAAAGACACCATTGTTTAAAATTTGTTTTTTTTATTTAAAATTGTTAATAAAAGTAAATAGGTTTTTTTTGTACTAACAGAAATGTAGACGTTAATTATATCAAATAATTTCATTCTGGTTCCGCAAATAGCACACAGAAATTAAAATTTATAACTCTCATTCGCATTATTTATTTGATTGATTTTAAAATGATATCGATTTAAATTAATATTTGCACAAATATTTTGAATAAATTTCAAGCAGTATCTTTTAGAAAATTGACTTATTAATCATGCAATTTTGATTGCAGAAAAAAAGGAGATTTCTTGATCATTACAAAATTTGAGTTTTTATTAATCAATTAAAAAAGCTCTGAAAATATTAAAAGTAAAACATAAATATCGTGTTCTTATAATACGTTCATATTACTCTCAGCATGGAAGTAAATAAAATGATAAAGCTCATCAATCCATAAATTTTTATAATTATTTTTCTTTACTTTAGATTTTTAAAAATGTGAAAAATAAATAATGATTGAAGAAATTTATCCACAAAACATTGATAAATAAATTAAAAATTTTCATTGCAAGTGTTAAGTACATTCTACAGAATAAAAAGCTGCACTTTTGTAAAAAAAAATTAGGCCTATTTTGAATCATTCTTTGAAAATTCAAAACATTGAATTATTTTTAATAATAAATTTAATATTGAAATGTTACCAGAAATTATATTAGTTTCTCTAAAATTCTCTAACAGGTGCAGTGTAAATCTACACTATAATATTATTTAATTAATCAATAATTTAACTAACTCCGAAACAAAGTGTAGTGTAAAAAAGAAGTAACTTATTAATTAGAAATTTTAAACTGATAACAACAAATATAATCAAATTATTATGATTTTGTAATAAAAGACTAATAATTTATTTTTACTTTCAGTAAGAATTTAGATATTGGAATAAATAATACTCGTAATTATGAAGCTTTTTCAATAAAGAAAATGAAAACCAATTGTAAGCGCAACTTGCATTATTGTTAAATTGCTTTACTTTTCATTTAATTACCTGAGAAATGTGATTTGAGTTTGGAAAAAAAATCGTTTGTTAGAAAGCCTTTAACTACTTTTAAATATGCAATCATCTTGAAACAGTAAAATACGTTATTGCATGAAAATAATTGTTAATGTTAAAAAAAAATTAAATAAAGAGCTCGATATTCATTATTATCAAGCTCTTTCAATAGAAAAACGAAAACCAATTGTTACAAAAATATGTATTATCAGTCACGTTTTTCTTTCAAGTACTGTTATCATCCTCAAATTACGACATGCATTTGAGAAAAAAAGTGAAATTATTCATTTGTCAAAAATTTCTACCGGCTTGTAAAATATTTAATCACACGGATTTTTCCGCAAGAACAGTTTTGCCTACGGGCGCTTAAGAATCCTTTTTGTTCTCAGCAGAAAAAAATCTCGGTTAAGTTGTCAAACTACGAATGAATCTCGTTAACCGGAAATGGATGAAAGGTCCGGAGTGTAAAAATGTGAATTTCCTCATAAAAGGACAAAACTGACATGAAAACTTGAGGAAATGTCGAAAAATGAGGTAAATCATTCATTTTCTTTCTTTTTTTTCATTATGACTAAACTTGAAGATTAGGGTATTTACGGGGAAGTGGCAATGTCATTTGTTTCGGTTTGAGAGCGTTTAAATAAAGTTTAATGATGTCTTGCTGAATATTTTAATGGGATATTTAGCATAAATTAATATATTTAATTTGCTGTGTGCAAAGTATTAAATTATTGTTTATGATACGTTTTCATTAATATGATGCTTTCTATATTGTACAGTGACCATTACATTGTTGGTTGAAACAAATTCGTATTTTTCTTTATTTGGTATATTTTCCTTTGCAATGTTAATCTTCATGTAATATTTTGCATGATTTTTACCATTGTATTATGAATTGATTGAATAAATAGGAATTATTCTTAAATTAAACAGAATTTTAAAAATATTAACTAAAATTAATATTTAGCTACTGATTTATTATTGTTAAAGAAACTAAAGTTTTAATTGCTATCCTTTAACTAACACATATGACAGAAAATTAATATTTAAGGAAACCTCTGTTTTTAGAATTATATTAGAAAGAAATAAGTTAATACTGAGAGAGAGAGAGAGAGAGAAATGATTCATGAAATGCTTAGTTCAATATTTTGTTAGAAACATTATGAATTTTTTGACTGTTTAACTGTAAAATATAGATATTTTCCAAAACTAAAAAAGAAAAAAAAATGGAGATTTAAAAATAAAAATACTGAAATAAATTTTTTAAAATCATTGCTGATTCAATATTTCTAGCTGGCGTTATGTAAACAGCATTTAAATTTTATTAGCATGAAAACTCTAGTAAAAATCCAATTTTTGTGAAGGTTGAAAATTAAAAGAAGTAAGCAGACGTTTAAAAAATTGTATTTTGCAAGCATATGTATGGATACATTTAAAACAATTTCTTCAAAATTTTGTCATACAGATACATTTTAAAGTTTCAAAAATTCGATTTACATTTTATACTGACTTTTAGCAATATTCATAACTGATACATTGAAAGTTTTTCAATAAAATGTTCTAATTCTTCTAAGATTTGATCTATACATGCTTTGTTTAAAATTACTTATTATTATCCAATTCGAATACGAAATTATTTTCATTTTCATTATATCCTTTTTATCATTACACATTGTCTCTCAGATTAGTTTTTATCGTGGTTGTAAGGACAATATGAAGTTATCCACTCACGCGTTTCAATCGCTATTAAGGTTAGTAATCAGTTCAGTGAATGAGATCCATTATAGGAAGTTTAAAAAAAGAAATATTTAGAAAAAAAAGTGTCTTTTCGTATATCCTTAATATCCTAGAAAGAACCATTTGACGCAATGGGAAATCATTAATCATAATAATTCAAAAGGTAGAAAATTGTTATGAAAGAATAAATTTAAATGGCATATTAGAAATTGTGACACATTTTGAAATTAAAATGTCTCTGTTATCTTCAATAAAATTACATTACTATGATTATTTCTTAAACTTCTTTTTTTTACAAAAAAAAAAAAAAAAAACAATTATCTTTTTTATGAAACAATTATCGATTTATCTGATCGAAAAATTGTTTTGAATTCCAAAGTAAATTTTTCGTTCTACTTTTTTAAAAATGTTTACAATTATGAAATGAATACAATTATGAAATGAAAATAATTACAATAATGAATAAATAAGCATTTTTTAGCAGTATTCATTAAACGTTATTTGAAAAATATCAATATCTACAGCATTTACATTATATTTAAAATAAATGAATAAAAAGGTTTTATTTTTAAAATTATGTTTAAAATTAACTTTAAAATGTTATTAAACTTAAATTAAAACAATTGACATTATTTATTAGTTTGAGAAATCATATAATTATAAAGGAAAAAAAACAAAGATATCCTGAAAAATTTAAATCTGATTTTTTGAAATAAAAATAAACATCTTTTTAAATATATACACATTTTTAGGAACAACAAATGCTGTTTGCATTTTACATACAATTTAATCAATCTAATAATAAGGCGTATTAAAATTAATACATTCCATATTACTACATAATCAAATGTGTTTACATTAAATGGTAAAATGTGTTTATATTAAACGATATAATGTCTCTCTCTCTCTCTCTCTCTCTCTCTCTATATATATATATATATATATATATTACACAATTTTGATGAAAATTTAATATGCTATTGCATCATTTATAGAAATATTTTATTTGAATAACAACGTAAATACTTTGACGAATTCCCTGAAAATCACTTATTTTGAATGATAAATAAAAAAAAAATCTATCATGTCCTAAATCATCTGCGGTGCTGTGGTTTACATCAACAGTCAATAAAAAGTTTTTGAATAACAGGTACTTAAATAAGTAGGACGATTCATACTTACATTTCCTGTTCCACCAAATGGAACTCTCGTTTTCACAGACTATATTTTTGTTGTTAAGAACGAAAAAAAAAAAAAGAAAAAAAAAAAGGAAAATAATATGCGAGACAGGATAGCTGATATTAATAATTCCATTCGCTTATGACTACTCGAGAATGCGCATCATTTTCTAGAAAACTGATTTGATGCCTTGATCTTCATTTCACCTTAAAATTATCTATTCATGTCATCAAGCTGTTCATTTAGCACAATTATTGACACACAATAAGCAGCCTTTTATAATATATTTATTAATGAGAAATTGACATAAAGGGAATATTGGGATATCACTGCAATTAACATTATCACCATTCTCTCATAATATAAGTTACACTAACCTTGTTTTTGAGAAATCTCATTTTGAAGAGTTTTATTTCAACGGCCGAAATTAGATTTCTCTTTTTCATTCCTTTGTATAGTATTATTGGAAGAATATACCTTTCATTTCGTACTATGCGTTTTTCTTGAAGCCAATAAATTACATTATCGTAAGCATTTTATACACTCAGTTATATATAATTTTAAGAATTATAGCGTAGTTTGATAATTAATGAAAAATACTTGATAAGAAGTGTTACGTTAATATACTGATGTTTTTACATTATTCGAAAGTGGTACATTATTTTTTTTAATCTAAAGAGAAAATTCCCTTGTATTTTTTTAATTCAGTAACATACGAAATTGTATTTGTACGCTTAATACTTTCTTCGGAATAATATTTAACGCAGAAAGGGAATAGAGAATATTGTGCAGTATTTTTTGGAGCTAAAAACAATAACAAAAATTCAGCGGCAAATTTGCACTTCGAATATTTTTAAAATACATATTTACATTAAAAATAGGTTTTTATGTCTTTTATTTTGAAACGAATAGATACCAGTTTAAAATAAATATGAACTCCTACAGAAGGCCTGGCCAACCCACGGTTCAAGAGTCGTATGTGGAGAGCCAGGTGTCAACCAGTGGCCTGCTGAGCTGGGTCATCTAAATAAAGATTTAAACCTTTACTGTACATAAAAGTGTCAAAGAATATTCCATCATATATCGTTCGTATCATAGCCTACTACAATGGAAATATCTCACTATTTGACTTAACTCTTATCACAACCTATCCTTAATCTTGTTCAGAAACAATTACAAAGCTCATTTTAAGAAGCGCACGGCCATCTGGTGCGTCAGGGCGATACACAATTTATAACTAATCAGCAAACTTACTGAAGAGCCCGAGAGTGCATTACAAGACATAGGGAGGGAACATACTAATTAGCAGCAGCCAGTCTATCTGCAGCAAGCTTTATGTATTTGACGTAGAAGCGTATTGTTCCAAACTGACTGACTGCTCATTGTCTTTTGATCGTTAATAATTTAGATCTAACGTTATGTATTAACTTCAGGACTTTTCTTTACAATTGTATTTCGTGTAAATGTATTTAATTCAATAAAATGTAATTTCCAATCCTTTATGGCAGAATTTTCTTGATTTCTCTGATGATGTTCGGGATAATTAGTCTCTTCTCACGACTCGAAAGGTAAAAGTTGTAGTAGTTTTTAATGAGTGAATTTGAATCGGCATCGAATTCCTCACACACACACACACACACTCACACGCACACACACACTCACTACAACACACACACACACACACACACACACACACAGATATATACACACACACACACACACACACACACACACACACACACACACACACACACACACACACACACACACACATATTGCAAATACTATATAATAGGCCCGTTTGGAATAAAATGCTGTGAGGCTGTGAGCATCTTGTCCTACAGTGTATTGAAAAATTCATGAGTTTTAATATAGTATACAACTGGAATAGTAATTCATGATAGCAGAATATTTGGAAAATATTTTAGAGAATCAATATTGTAAGATAATAATAGTGTAAAAATGTATAATGTAAATGTATAAAATAATGTAGTAATCTTAAATATTGTCTTAAATATAAAAATCTTGCAAACTATATTTTCAAAAGACTTCAGAGAAATATATCTAATGCATACAAAAAAACCTAAAGAAAATTATTATTCGAATTGAATGAGGAGTATGGAACATTAATCTAATCTATAATTAACAGTAATATCTAGAATAAGTAAAATCCTTCGCTAGCAGAGATAAACTAGTTCTATGTGATTAACTTTTTGATTTCTTGTTCTTAAATCACCAGTGAGTAAATTCATAGTTATCCTCAATATGTAACATTATTTTGATTTTCTAAGAGATAATTAACTTCGCGTGAAAAAGTAATATATTATAATACTGAACACACAAAATAGAATTAGATCCATTTATCAATACAATATTCCTTGAAGATATTTGTAATTGAAACAAAATGAAAATCTATTTCTTTTCTATTACACTAAAAGGAAAATGAAACATAAATTATCAAAAACAGTTTCTATCTTCGCATGATTATCAATGGCGTATTTTAGTCATCAAGCCAAGTTTTATTTCTAGAAAATTATTAATATTCTATTTTTCTTTCAATACAATATTTTTTAATTTCAACATATGTTTTCTTTCAAGGATAAAACTAACCTCCCTTTTATTTTTAGTTCAATATTAATTCATTCCAGGAAATATCTTTCATTATATATACATATAATGATTTTATTTGAATTTAATTTCTTAACTTATCCCATAGTTTATACGTTCATCTTTATTTCCTGACATCATTCCATCAAATCATTTAATTTATGCGATCACGAGATTTCCAAATCTGTTTGGATCGGCAATTCTCTCGTTCCAAACTGGTAGGTATATTTCCCATTAAACATTTAGTCTCCATATAAAATGCTTAAAGATTCCTACATCTATTACCATGTGATCTGAATAACCCTACTTTGACTTCTCCAGAAAAGGAAACATTTTCGGACTCTTTGTTCTTGTTTGCTTTTTTTGAGAAACAAAAAATTAATAAATATTGGTCTTCCAATGAAATTCCAGAAAAATGAATAATAAATAGTCCCTTACAAGACCGGGATGTAAAATTTTCCAGATTTATGCTTAGAGGAGTGGAAAACCTAAACGAGAGCGAAGGTTAGAAATGAAAATTCGCTCACTGTTAGGGTAGTTAATAATTTTTTTTATAAAATTCGTCGATTTATATTCATCCCTTTCTTTTTTTAAAAAAGAGAACTAAATGTTTTTATGTGTAGGATGTCGATCGGAAAAGATTTCTTGATAAAAGATTTTAAGAAATCCAAAATCGACATTTTTAGCATTATTTTAAATTTTATTTTGTGATTTTGCCACAAATCTTCCAAGGTTAGTGATTGGTTTCGTTCCTGTTCCCCCTCTTTTTAATTCATGTCTTTGATCGTCTACTTTTGAATGTTTATTTCAGCATCTCTTTCAATATTTTATATCTTTTAGTTTTGATTTCGTAAAATATTCCAACTCTTTCCTGTACATATTTATCTTGTACGTTTACAGGTGCCTAAACATCATTTTTTATTTATTTATTTTGTTCTCTGTAGCAGCTTGTTGCTAAAATTAGTGGGGGTGCTGCAGCAGAAAAATTTTAGTCTTTGTTTTAAAATTGTGTAAAATGAAACAAACACGTACAAAACAAAAATTTATTCAAAAACTTGATAAAGTCCTAAAAGAACAAAATAAAACACTATTTACTTATTTTATCCTAAATTGTTACTCCTCAAGCTTAATCAATTTATTTAAAATTGATATCCATTCTTGTATTAATTTGCGCGAAAAGATAAATACTAAGGAAATTTTTCTACTTTGAAAGTACGACAAGCGCATTTAGTCTTTTTGTTTTCATTAAAACACTCAATTTCCCCGAAATGTTTCCGTTGTTACCCAAGAGGTGAATATATCTCTGGTTAATGTGATTGCTAATTAACGTCACACTGGGAAGGGATATTGATGACGGCTCTTGTAATTTTGAACCTCAATCAATTGACCAGAAAGACACCTGACCTGGCAACAACAGATTTAACGTGAATCAACCCCGGCTACGAGGATGATCTTTAGTGGCATCAGGGCTCAAACTCACGACTAGGGGAAAAAAACCCGCCAGTAACGTAACATCATTATTATGCTACCTCCTCCACAATCTCTGGTTAAAGACCTTTGGTTAAATGTCTAAGTAATGAACTATTGGTAAGAGTAACGAGTATACTATATCTCGAAAAAATAAAAGAAATATCACCTCTTCTAAAGACGAATTTATTGAATTTACTTAAAAAGACCCTTTTTGCATCATAATTATAAAGAAAAATTCTAGTTTTATGCAAACCTCCATATAAACCTACAGTTACGGAGGAATAAATTGAATATGTCTTAAAACTCTTTATGAAATTCTTTTCAAGATATTCATTTTCAATTCGAATACTTAAAACAAAAAAGTTGGATAAGAAATTTTAATTTTTTATTGTTTCAGTGTTAATATAATGAACTTATTCATGATTTTTTTAGTTAATATTTTTTCGCATAAGAAAAATTAAGCTTTTGAGAAATTATTTATTTCATAATTTTGTTATGATTTTAAAATTATTTCAAGTTATTTTATTACACTAAATATTTCCATCAATAACGATACGCGTTAGATTCTACCAATAATAAATATTTCATGATTGTTATACACTTGTGTTAATTCGGGTCATGCCAGAAATTTTAAACATCAAAGAATGACTGCGAAATATTAAACAACATTCAAATTTGAGTAAATTGCTTATAATCGAAGTAAAACCAACAAAAAAAAACATTTATTTTTACAACTTATTTTCTGTAATGGAGGATTAATAATTTTCTTTTAAGTTAAGGTAATAATATTTTTTAAAAGCATCAAAAAAAGTCCAAATAACAGAGTTCTTATTTAATTTGTCTCACAGGATCCTAGTAGCTGAGTTCCTATTTTAAATCATCCTGAAAAGGAAAAAGAATCTAAAATATGTGAAGGAAAGAAGTACTATAGAAGGGAAAGAATCTACCCGTAAGATGAAGAGGGAACTATGAATATACATTTCAACAGAGGCAACTCGATTATACAAAAAGGTTTTTAAGTCGCATGTAAATATTTATTAATTAAAAATATTTAAGAAACGCGCTCGAAAAGACACAATTACACTTTCTTATTTATCAATTATTTTTAAAATTGTCTTCTTCTTTAAGATGTTAGAGCTTATGTTATAGGTTCATTCTTGATATTGTTATACCACATTCAGTTATGGCAGAATAATATTCATTTCGGAACATGAAAACTACAAGAAAAAAGAACAAATGAATACAGCCGAGCTCCGTTATGGTGATTCATTTGCGGACCTTATAAAATGTCCACTAAAAAAATTGAAGATTGCATACAAGGAATTTTGTTGAAACATTGAAATTTCTTATCATTTGATGGTTGTTTTGTTAGAAAATTTGCAATTTTTGACTGATTTCTGATTTATAATGTGTGGTTCGAAGACTCAGGTCTATGCAGTGGACTGATAGTTTAATAGAAACGGCGGAGAAGAGGAAGAGAGGAATACTGTTTGTGAAATAGTGAACCAATGGTTAGATCTTTGAAAAAAAACCAAGGGTGAAAGGGTGCGATTAGAGATGGAAATTTAGGAATGTTGTCTTTCAGGATCTTAATGCATATGTGCAAAATTACTTTTAAAACCTGTGAAATGTAAGTGGAAGGAAAATTGGAGTTAACTGCAAGCGACTATTTCTTCTTAGAAATTCACTAGAAGTTTTTAAAATAACACTTAAATAGGAATTCATTTGGGATCAGCGAAATAATTTACATTAGTCAAGCGTTCATAATATCCTGGATTTTTACTATAGCGAAATTAGATTGCATTTTTAAAAAACTATTTTCCACACTTCGTTTATAATTGCTTAACATTTAGTTTAACATATACGAGGGTATCTCAATAAGTACTTAGAAATTCCAAGAGATGGTACTCGTAGCATCGAAAATGGTCTGTGTTTAATAAGCACTATAACGCACTAAACAGCTATCTAAGTCTCAGTTATTCGTATTCGTGATCATGAAGCCTTTCGCACCTCAAAAATTATTCGTCATAACTTTTCCGGAGGATGAGACTATGTTCGTCTTTTTCAGAAAATATTCTCCGGAAGCAAATTAACTTTTTGATTTTTGCTTGACTTCCGATGCATAACGATGTATCCATGTCTCACCAACAGTGACAATTCGGCGCGGCAGCAATCGCATTTTAATTTGTCAACAAATGACTACCATATCATAACTAACTTATGAATCAACATCAAACTTGCTTCGTTTCTGTTTAACAGATGGCACCACCCATTGGTAACAATATACCTTAAAGATGCCATGTGTGTTCAACTACAAGTACTTTTTAAGTCTTTCTTGTATTTAAAACACTATCTACTGTCAGGGTGGATGTTGTCAAGATAAATTAATGCTTAATTTATTTAAAAAATATATTAAACGTGTTAATTGTATTAAATTTTATCATTGATATTAAGTTTAGTATTTAGTCGTTGCATTTTGTTGAGAGAAATTAATACTTCACTGTTCCAAAAAAGTTTATTAAATTTCATAGAAGTAAAATGAGTAATAAATCTCAAATTAAACATCAATATTTTAGGGTGCTTATTTAAATTGTTTTTTAAATCCTTATTTTTATGCATCTTGGAAATGTTCCATAGAATAAAATAAATATTCGTTTTCTCATAAGATTTTATGTTTCTTAATAAATGTGATACTTTTGCAACATTAAGTATACTAGACACTTGCAGAAGATTTTTAATGCAACAAATAGTGCAGAATAAAGAAAAAAAAAATTAACAGGCGAATAATTAAATTGCTGCGGCTTGTTCTTACAAGTAGTAATTTAAAATATTTTAGTTTATTCTTTTTACATTAAAACAATGATTTTTAAATTAATTTATTTCTTCATTTTGAAACAATGATATAAAATGATTAAGTTACTCCCTCATCCAAACAATTTTGAATTATATAATGAAAACATCTCATAAAAAAAATCAAAACCATTGAATAGTTAAAATTTCATGCATAACAGCAGTAATCCAGTTAGTAATTACTCAAGAATGTTTTAAGCCTCAACGAAAACAAAAAAAACAAACAAAAAAAAAAAAAAGAATAGAAAAAATCTCCCAGAAAGTGTTACACACGCAAAAAAATAACATTTCAAAAAAATAATCAAGAAAAATTAGAAGAGCTTATCTTCCGTATTCATGAATGATAGGTACGAGAAATTTCGCGT